>OVBA01000887.1:0-53415 GCA_900406435.1 Lepidium aucheri
TGAATTAGAATAGTTTACTGTATTCTGAGTGTTAACTACATTCCCAGTTGGTTTGACACCTAATATACTACAGCGACAAATTAGTGTAATAGGATTTGAAAAACACACTAAAAATTTGTTATCAATGACAAGCTGAAAATTGACGAAGGTGGTCAAGGACTTGGCTCCTTGAGTTTTTGCAAAGCGGAGTCTAATGATGAATGCTTTTTATTCTGCCTCATTTTTCGATGCGGAGAAGCCAAGCCTATAGGATTACTCGTGGTCCTCTTCGTTCGGGGACTCTAGGTACATTGACCCTAGAACTATGCCTTGAAGTAGAGCCGTCAATGTGCAGGGACCATGTGTTTGTTACTTCTACTTCTGAGCAGACAAGTTTGCGGGATAACTCAATGAGGAAGTCGACAAGTACTTGCGATTTTACTATCGTTCATCCTTGTAGTCTATGTCGTATTCGTTGAGCTTAATTGCCTACTTATTGAGGTGACCTGATTGGCTTTGGATGTGCAGAATTGTTTGCAGATGATGTGGATATAACCATGATAGTTTCCGACTGGATTTTGGTCGTAACTTTCGGGATGTGGTTACTATATCTAGGGTAAGCTTTTCGGTAGCCGAGTATCTTGATTTAGCTCCATCCAACGCCTTGCTGGTATAGAATATAGGTTTATGCCCACCATGATCTTCTCTGACGAGAACACTTCTGACCACCGAGCTTGACACAACAATATATAGGTAGAACGTCTCGCCTTCCTCTAGTTTGGCCAGAACTGGCAGTGTTGATATGTGGGCTTAGAGTTGGGTGAAAGCTTCCACGCATTTCTCATCTCAAATGAAGTGCTTGTTGGCATGGAAAAGTTGGTAGAATGGGAGGTACTTGTCTATTGACCGGGCTTTGAAGCGGTTGAATGTGGTTATCTTTCCTATTATTTGTTGCACCTCTCAAGCCTTTTTGACAATAAGAGATCAAGGACGGCCGAGATCTGTTTTGGATTTGCTTTAATGTCGCATTATGACTATGTACCTAAGGTATTCTTCTAAGGTTACTCCAAATGTATACTTTGCCGGGTTGAGCTTCATTTTATATTCGTGTAGGATATGGAAGCATACCTTAAGAAAATTGATGTGGTTGGTGTCGCGGGCTGACTTTACCATCATATCGTCAATATATACTTCCATAGTTCAACAAAGCTGCTCGGCGAACTTGTTGTTGACCAAGTGTTGATAGGTGGCCCTGAATTTTCTAAGACTGAAAGGCATCACCTTGTAGTAGTAGGGTCCTTTGCTAGTGATGAAGGCTATCTTCTCTTGGTTGGCTTAACTTATTTTGATCTAGTTGTACCATCAGAAAGCGTCCATAAAGAAAAGGAGCTTGTTCCCCGCAGTAGCTTCGACGATTTGGTCAATGTGTGGCAAAGTGAAGCTATTCTTTGGGCATGTTTTTCTTACTGTTATGGGATTTGTTAGCTACTCCGGGTATCTGACCTTGATGATAGACCCTACTTCTGGGAGCCAGTTAACTTTGTCACGTACTTCCTGTGCTCATTTTGTCCCCAGCTTGCAGCGCTTCTGCTCTATCGGATGAAAGGTGGGTCCACAATGAGATCGTGACAACCAACATGTGGGTTAATGCCCGATATATCCTCTGGGCTCTAAGCAAATGTTGAGGTGTTTTCTTCTAGGCACTTGATGAGCTTGACTCGAATATCCTTGCCTAGCTTGGTGCCTATGGCGACACATCTTTCTGGGAAAGTGGGATCGAGGTTAATCTGCTTAATTACCTCTTTTGTCGGTGTGTTTGGTATTATTTATGCCATTGCTGTTCTATGGGTCGAGATAGCGTATATGTGTTCTGATGCGATGTGTAACTTGTGCTCAGTTATAAAGCACAACTGAGACATCTTTTGGCTTCTTCATAAGGTGTAAATACCATCATCAATAGGAAATTTGATGCATTTGTGATACGTGGATGGCACAACTTTCATCATATGGATCCATGGGGTTCCGAGATCACGTTATAGATAATGGGGGCGTCGACAACGTGGAATCGTACCCACTTTGTCATACCAACCAGATATGTGGGGAGTTTTATCGTCCCTATAATATAGATACTAGCATTATTCAAGTTCTTAAAATAAAACTGATTAAATGGAGAGGACATATATAGGCAGACACTTATAAAAGGCAGAAGCATTGGCTGAATAACCAGTCCTCCTCTCTTTGAAACAAGGGGTTTCCACCTCGCTCTTGGGACATGCTATCTTTCCCTCTTTATTCTCAATTAAAGGGTAGAAATAACAGTTCTAAATCTCTCCTTTGTTCTGTTTCTAGTCCTTTACCGGGGACCGGCTTCGCAGGATCGCCTTAAAGGACCTGATCCGCTCATGCGAAGCTCAAAACAAGTACATGCTTGAGTATCATTCAACAACTCCTTATCAATTTTGATTCGTTAGGGGGAGCAAAGCAGTCAATGAAGGAACCTTTGCTTTGAAAATTATTGTTCTAAAATAGTTCTTTTTGTCTTCTAATAGTCATTAATAGTATCGTATTTAATGTCATTCCATCAAACACAATGAAAAGACGACATACTAGCTTGACTCAAAAATCTTTGAGGTTCATATTGTCCAGAGCCTCTTTGAATATTAGGTCGATCGAGTTCCACGTGTCAAACAAGATGCCGGTTACTTCATAGTCGAATTATTTGCATTTTGACTACCAGTGAGTTGTTGTGTGGTTGATCAAGGCCTTTTACATCCTATTTTGTGAAGAATATGTCTCCATTTTTACTGGGGGCCGGTTTTTGTTCTGTCTACAATCATGAGACATTTCTCGGGGGTAGCTGCCTCTATTAGAGAGTAGTCTACGCCTACACCTTTTTCTTATAGTTTTTGATGGATCAAACAAAATTGTTGCATGTCATCAGCCCGCCCATGATGATATCGATGCCTCTTACGACTAGGGGTAACTCATCTTGTTTTCCTCCCCGTGGCCTTTAGGGTGGCTCTGGTAGCACGGAGGGACCATCTTTGCACTTTACCTTCTATGTAGCAAGTTCCAAGGTGATCACAGTAGTAGCCTAGGCATCTCTAGAGTGAGCTGTTGCGGTTGCTGCCACCATCGCTGCCTCCTCGAATCCGAGTACCTCACTTTATTAAAACTTCTCCAACAGGAAGACTTTCATATTGCGGCATCTTTCCATGCAGTGTGTGGGACTTTGCTGCAGTTTGACAAGACTAGCTTTCCTGGCTAACTTCCGGGATGATGCCACTTGTTGTTCCATTGCTTGGCTAACAGGACCGTGCTCCTAATTATGGAATTATCTCCTCGATAGTTTCCACGACAAGATATGTGGTCTGCTTTTTCTTATATCCTTTGTTTATGTGATACCAGGGCTTGTGGTACGTTTTGGTGAAAGGTTCCGCGGTGTTTCAGTATTTCTAGTAAGCATGATGTAGCACCATGCGCTGGCCTCCTTTTCTTCTTTGGCCTCAGTGCGCAGAAAGACGCGATGAATGGCGTCTTCAAGCAAACTTGTCTTATGCATCTCTAAGTCCTTTTTCACAAACTCGTTGTCGTGCTATATTACAGTGCGGAGAGATCAATATCATTTTTGTCCATGATGGTTATTCGCGTGGCTACTTCTCAGAACCTTTCAAGGATAGAACAGAAAGACTAATCTTGTCCACAGGTTATGGCCTGCAGATCTGCTATTGAGTTGTTCTACTAGATATATATATATATATATCGTGTACTGTTTCAAAAACACCTTGGAAAGCTGGTCGTAATTGTTAATTAAGTATGGTTTGAGTTTGGCAAACCACCCCAGCGCATGGCTGCCTAGATGTTCAACAAAGAGCTAGCAGAGTCCAGTGTTTCGCTCTTCGGTAGAGCATGTCGTCCTCCTGGTGGTGATTATGAAAGATGTGATAAAAATTTTTGGGTCTGCTCATCCTTCGTACACCTGGCACTTGATCTTGGTTTCGAGGTTGACCTGTATGCTCGATAAGCCATGCGTAAATTTTGTATTTTGGGTTTCCACCAGGACGAGGTCAAGCTCAAGGGTCGAGCTGGTTGCATGATGGAGTTTTAAAGTTGTTATATCCACCATTTTAGCCAGGGCATCAACTTGTCCTCCTCTATGAGACTAAGTGATTGTTTCACTTTCTAAGCCGGATACGAGCATCGACATTGCTTGAGGTGCATGGTAGTCTCCCAATAAGGCTCTGTTTAACCTAGCCAGTGTTTGATCACTCTGGATACTGGCTATCTACTCTCAGCAGACTGTCTGCGTTGTAGCAGAGCCTCGAGATCTCGAGGATGAGCTAAAGGGGGTTTGGGGTTTTTATGGGAAACAAAGGCTTGAGGTTCTGTGTGTTGTGGTTCTTCTCGGAGATCAAAAGATGGGGGTCTCGATGCGGCCATCAGAGTTAGAATGGGAGACAAGGCTGCAGTGTCGTGTCCTATGGCTCGCTGTTACAGAGTCATCGGCGAGTTCTTTGAAGGAATTATCAGAGATTTTTTCTGGCTCATCAGTTCAACTTGGTTGATCATGTTCGCCATTGTGTTGAGAGTAATCCTTGTCCCCACAGATGCTGCCAACTGTTTGTGATAAGAATAACACAATGTTTATTGATCAAAGTAGAGTATAAATTAAAGAATAGGTTTGGATTCTTAGTTTTAAGAACCAAAAATGACAGCAAAGGCTCAAGAGTTTTAGAGAGAGAAGTGATTATCAGACCTTGAGCTTGGCGTGTTCTAAGCCTGCTTTTATAGTCAAACTGCTTTTATAGCCAAACTGCTTTTGGAAGGTGGTTTGCTCGCCGCCTGATCAACTATGATGGCCTATGGCTATAGCTAGGAAATCTATCACTAGGACATCATTACTATGCGCATGCTCGCCGAGCTACTGGATAGTTGAGCTATATTCATGTAGCATTAAATGCATGTTATGCAGCCTAGAGAGTAGGCTCTGAGACGCATTAAATGCGTTGCAGGTTGGTTGATGTGTCAAAACCCGCAAGGAAATCTTTGCATATTTGTTGACAGACGTTGGACTTGTGATAATATGTCGTAATGACTCTTTAAGTTGGTCCTCACTAATCCTTGCTAAGTATGGCATTTGGTTGTATGCAGGGTCATGTTGTCTCGGCATTGTAATGGACCTTCGATGAAATTATATGGATCTAAACATTTCGGATGAGGCCCACCTCTAACAATTATAGAATTGTTGAATTGTTTTTGTTCATTATTTTTTAATAAAATTATTCTATTTGAAGCCTTGGGAGATACATAGAAAATACATTTAAGATATGGGCTATATAATGCCTAGGAACGTGGGATCACTAGATTAGAGTTAGAAGTGGACTCCAAGTCGGTAGTTGGTTTTATGAAAGAGGAGATTAATGATACTCATCATTTGTCCTTCCTAGTACGTATGTGCTATGACTTCATCTTTAGGGACTAGATAGTCTAGATTTCCTATGTGTATAAGGAGGCTAATCGTCTTGATAATGGATTAGCTGCTTATGTGTTTTCTTTATCCTTAGGTTTTCATTTATTTGATTTTTTCTGGACTTTGTCTGTGGCGTTTCTGAAGAAGACTCGCTTGGAGTTTCGACCTTGTGAAGTTGTTGTTTATAATTCTTTTAGTATTTGAATAAATTTGAGAGGCTTGATTCCCTTTCAGAATCAAATAAAAAAAATACATTTGAGATTTCTATAAAAGTCCATTTCTTTTTATGATATTGAAAAATATTTAAATATTAATACAGTGCATTTGTATAGTATTATTTTTTTGTCAACATCATTTATTGGATGTGATTAATAAGAGTTGATCCATAACATAAATGTTTTAACTATAGCGGGATTTAAACTTACCATCTGTTATCTAATAAGATCAGTGACAAGCCAGTTAAATCATCTGTTTTTTGGCATATAATAATATTCTAAAATTTAATTATTAATTTTTGTCGAGAGGTCTTCATGGTTTTTTTTTCTTTTTCTATTTGGTAAAAAATTGATCAATTAACTTTGATCTAAACTTTGATATATTTGCATTTTTATTATATATTTTTCTGATTTGATGTCAATTTCAATAATATATAGAATTATATACAAGGTGTTACGTCGGTGCCAATGTTGTGGATCTATCAGTTAAAGTGAGTTGTAGCTATCGGATTCACAACCATATGATTCACATCTCTCTTTTTAATATTATTTTTGATAAAGCAAATAAATTAAAGTATAAAAATAACGTTGTGAAAGAAATGAATACAAATAAAATATAAAGAATATACCAAACCTATACTCGAAAACCAAGAAAGATTAATTTGCGTAAACATACGTATATATAGAATGGGACTTACGTTGTAGTTGTAGTTGTGTTGTGATAATAGTATGGCGCCATAACCTAATTTGACAAACAATGAATTGTCACAAGCTAATAAGTCATTTAACAAAAAAAAAGATTGAGTTGTCAGTAATTGAGAATTCATGATGATTGTTTTTTTTTCTTTTTTTCTTGCAGGATTCGAATCTTTCTACTGCAACCAACAATCCTTGTCTTCAATGATAAAAATACCGGAAATGAGTTTGAGTTTTGGTATAAAATCCTCCCATTATTGTTTTTCTTTGTTTCTGGTGATAGTTGGATATAGAATGGGGTTAATTTTTGTCTCTTCATTGGATTCTTTTTTCTTTTATTTCAACTAATATTACACTACAAAACAAATTTGAATCCATTCCACTACTTACTTTCTTTGACTCTGGAGATTACTCATTATTGAAAGTTAGACTTCATATATGCATCATATAATACAAACATAAATCTAGAAGGTGACAACGCCAATATATACGTTTTTTTTTATACTTAAGAAGATTTAGATTTTATGGAAGGGGTTTACATTATTTTTGAGGGAATGGTATACTTTATAGATAGACTCTTTTTTCCAGAGTATTCAAATAGTCTATAAGCATTAACTCATATCTGTGTAAGGATTATTAGAAAAATATGACTTAATTTCAGACCAACATGTGAACTCTTTAAAGTCTTTGACCAACCTTTACCAATTAACCACTAATTCTTTTTTTTTTATTAACATTGGACCACAATTGGTCAGTCCATTAACCAAATTCTTACATAATGTAGGTAATAAGACTCGATCCATGAATATACAAGTACGTCTACCTTTAGTAGACTAATCACATGCCACTATACTAAACACCACATATATGACTACAAGTTCTTTGTCACCAATATATATAATATGAATTTTAGTCATGATTTTGTTGCGTATATAACTAAGTGGGATTTGAAATTTTGTTTAAATTGGGATATGCTTCCAATGTTTGGATAGAGTTTTTAATCAGAGACAACTTCTACTACTAAGAGATAGATCATTTACAGAAAATAAGCCCAACGTATTCTATATATTATACAACATATATTTTTGTGTATTGTTAACAGTTAAATGTTCCAAAACTGACAAATAAGTATCTTAAAAGGTGTGTTTAAATTAGGGTCGGTTCTTTGCATGTACAAAGACTATTTTTGCACAGGACTATGAACAAAAAATAATAATTTTCCTTCACAAATTAAGGTTTTAAACAAAATTAAGGTAAAAACTTTCAATACAAAATTGCCTTTTTTAACTTTTTTTTGTACCAAGCCTCTAATATATTAGAACCGGTCGGGTTTAAATGTATAATCATATCCGGTTGGCATCGATTATTATTCACTCGTTGGATTTATTCAGGACACTTTTAACTGTATTGATCTTTTTTGGAAAGGGAGTGTGTGTGAGTTGTTCATTTCAAGAATAGGCTGGATTCACCCAGTGGCACTATAACTAGGAAAGAGTGCATAATCCCGCGAATTACTTCTGAATAAAAAAGAAAAAAAATNTAATTTTCCGGGGTCTTAAAGGGGCGTGGAAACACAGATGCGAATCGAGCTTTAATGAGTTCTAATATGCAACGTCAAGCAGTTCCACTTTCTCGGTCCAGAAAGTGCATTGTTCCGAATATATAAGATGGTAGTTAGCTATCAATCTTCTTTAGCACGAGTCGATCTCTATTCTTCTATAGTTGGTGAGAACTATGACTTCAACCTGCTCCTTACTTCAATCTTCTTTTCAATTCAGATATGGATGGTAAAGTCCATTCAGATATAGATGGTAAAGGAAGATCAAGTTACTCGGCTAGACCATTATCCAAAGAATGGAANATACAGAACATCAGTTCTGCAGTAGAGATGGAATTTCTGATTTAGAAAAAACCCATCAACTATAACCCAAAAAGAACCAGATTTCATAAACAACATCGAGGAAGACTAAAAGGAATATCTTCTCGTGGGAATCGTATTTGTTTTGGCAGATATGCTCTTCAAACACTTGAACCCGCTTGGATCACATCTAGACAAATAGAAGCGGGGCGACGAGCAATGTCACGAATTGTACGGCTTATTCTATCAATCAATTTTTTTTTTGTTTTCGCTGAGTGAAGAATTTCTCCACTCCATGGATTTATTTTGAACAGATAGTTCATAAATTATCTGATTACTCATTATTGAATCTTTTTTCATTTCATTTCATTTAATTCAAATATTTCTCTCGGGCCAAATACTTGAATTTTGTTTCGTTTTGAAGGGTTTTTTACTTTTATAAAAAGAAAGTTCTTGAAAATCCAGTTTTTAGGAGATCCATGGATCACAGACGGTATCTCCCCATGGCCTTTCCAAATCCCATAAATCGAATCACTTTTTCAAGAAATACGAGACTTTTTTATTAAAACTCTTAGAATCTATGGTTCTACCTTACTTAACCGCATCACACACAAATTAAAAAAGCAAATAGATTTTTTTGANTGTTATTTCACTATATTTTTGACGAGGAACAGGATATTTGAACAAGTCAAAGTTCTGTCTTGGTCTGCGTGGGGATAGCATTTCTCTTCTGCATGTCCATGGAGTTTTGAAAAATCCAAACATCTCAGAGATAGATAGAGAGGTAGGAATTTCTCAAACGAACCGCACTCCTTCGTATACGTCAGGAGTCGGCTCTGGTGGGTTCCCTTAACCAAGTCACTGCCTTTTTTGATTACATGGATTATATCTGTTTGCACAAATACCTCGACGAGTGCCGCTCGTTAATACATAGAGTCCAATAAGCATATCTTGAGTCGGTACAGAAATGGGATCTCCAATAGCTGGAGATAAGAGATTCATATGAGAAAACATAAGTAAACGAGCCTCTGCTTAAGCCTCTAAAGATAAAGGCACACGAACAGCCATTTGATCCCCATCAAAGTCTGCATTGAACCCCTTACAAACTAATGGATGTAAACAAAAAAAGATTATGATATTTCAGTAAATACATTCAACCAACTCCAATTCTTTTACCCATTAACATCTTAGAAAATTTTACAAAACCATTTAAATTTATCCTTTTCTTATTATTAAACAAACTCCAAAATATTGGTGGTTGTTTTCTTTTTTCTGGTCGGAAAGATTTTATTAATTTTGCATTGTTTACATATGAATACATATGAATAAAGAAACATGAAATGATTTAAGATGTACGTAGCAATACCGATAGATCGTTAATGAAATATTTAACACTAAAATACTATACGTAATATGATAATCAAAATTATACGCAATAATTAGTTATGTAGATTGATAATCAAAACCATACAAAATAACTAGTTGTACATATAATTATTGTTGTATGACAGTAATTCAATTGTTGTGAGACTACGATTTATTTAAGATGTTAAATATATAGAATTAACTGAAAGTTTAACATGATAAATAATAATATATTTTTTGTTAATTAAGTAATAATATTTTGCTACAACATATAAATAAACACATAATTAAAAACAGTAACAAGTATTGTAGAGGAGTATCATTTTGTTCATACATAAATTATCGTTATAGTTTGTTAAATATAATTATTACTGAGAATAGAATTTAGTTAATATGTTGGATATATATATATATATATATATATGTAATTCAAGATTTACCAAAATAATTATAAATATATTATAAAAATATAAAAATAAACATACAACATAAATAAAAATATGACAATAATATTGTTAGCAATACTTCTCAATAACAAAATATAAAAAAGTATATGTTCCGCAACAAATGTTAGAGGATAGGGTTAACAATGTCTCAAATTTGTAACAATCCCCTATTATTTTTCCATTTGTCATTTCCCTAATTTCTAATTTATATGTTGTCTCCAATTCAAATTCTCCTTTAAAAAACACATATTATATCTCTATTTATAAATAAAACCGTAACTTTAAAAGATTCATATCATTTGTAGTATTAAAAAATAATTTTTTTTTTCCAACCTAACTCAAGTTAAAGCAAACGAAACATCCAATGCTGAGGAACACGATCCACAAACGACTGATTACGAGCAAGGTCCCAAACACGGCGAGCTAGGAAATCGGCTTTGTGGTTGAGCGCACAAGGGATGAGAGCGAGGCTAAAGAAGCGGAATAAACAGCGGAGACGGGAAAAATCTTCAAGTTGAGCTGCAAAAGTTGGCCCCCCTCCGGGATCTTTGACCATCTTCAGAACGTCCGAACAATTGACGGCAAAAACGACCTCCAGAAAGCCAAAAGAGGAGAGACTAAGCATTGCCCAAATTAGGGCCTCCATCTCAGCATGGAGAGGGGATAGACTGCAGAAGATACCACGAGCGCCAAAACTGGTTCCCATGACTATCAGAAAAGTAAAACCATCCTAAACCTGAATGCAGATCACTATCCTTCTAGGAGGCATCAACAAAACAATGGAACTCCGTGAACCCAGGATTGCCCGCTAGAGACCGAAAGAGAATCTCCTGCAACCCCGAAGAAGGAACCAAAGGAGCCTCCACCGGGGCCAAAGTGCGGGAGACCTGAGATGAAGAAGCCTCCTCGATAGCATGACGCACCACCTCGCCAGGGTCCCAATCAATATTCGAGAAGATCTTAGCATTACGGGCTTTCCAAATGAACCACAAAATCCAGGGGAAAGCAGAACTGTCAATATCTTGGGGAAGACACCAAAAGAGAACAAGTGAATAAGACATGGTTAATCGATTCCATAGGATCCCCACCGGAACATGACCAGAAAGTGTTTGCCACATAAAGTGACGAATCTTATGAGGACAAGGAATTTTCCAGACCTGGCTAAGTAAAGAATCAATGGAAGGACCTAGGAGAATTGAAGCCCGATTAATATTTTGAGATGCCCAATATCCCGACTTCACCGAATAGCGACCATTTTTAGAATAATGCCAACCCAAACGATTAGAACGACAAACCCGAGAGAGAGGAAGACCAAGAACCAAAGATACATCAGAAGAAGACAAGAATTATCGAACCAAAAGAACACTCCATTCCCGACGCGCAGGATCAATCAATTGATCAACAGTAAGCTCAGGATAAAAGTCCGAGGCCGGACCCAATGCAGCACAAGGAAAAACATCTGGAATCCAAGGATCACGCCAGACAGAAATGTCTCTACCATCCCCAACACGGTGAATCAACCCAGAGGATACCAGGACTCTAGCTGAGGTAATACTCCTCTACCCATACGATGGAGCCAAAACATTACGAGGAACCAGAGGACTCGAGCCCCCAAAATAGCGGCCCCTAAAAACTCTAGCGAAAAAATAATTGTTTATGTCTTGATTTCTTTTGATTAGATTATTTAATTAAGTGTTTTATTAAAAAACTAATATTATTGGTCTGTTTGTTTTAAGTAATTAGTTTGTTTTAATTTCAATAGATTTTTAGCTCCGATTGTTTTGATAAATTATTTTACCTAATTATTTTATTTAATTTTTATACAAAATTAGAACATTGATATTGTTGGTCCGATTGTTTTAAATAATTAGTTGTTTAAATTTTTAATCAATATCTATTGGTCCGATTGTTTTAAATAATTTCTAATTAGTTTGTTTTACTTTGTTTTTTTTAACAGAAAGAATCCAATGATTCATTAGAATCCGAGATGGAGACAATGATTTTCTCGAGATGATGATGAAATTTACTGATGAAATTTACTTTTTTGTAAAATCAGTATGAAAATTTTATAGATTTTAGATTGAAGTTCATATGTTTATGCGTCTTCTTGTTTCAAGCCATATCCAAATCTAGATTACGAGTCTTCATCTTGGGGATGTAGAAAATTTGGGGGTTTTCAATTTGGAAGATAATTTTTGGTTAAAGACTGAGTTATGATCTGTTTAACACCCTAAATCATTATTTTGGTATACAGTAAACCGTAATCAACCAAACAAATTTGCAATTAGCTTTTTATTTGTGTAGTAAAGTACAATTAGTTTTTTACCTCCAAATTCAGGTGTAATTAGAATTTTGTAGGTAAAATTGTGTGAAATTAAATAGATGACTGAAGTTTGGGTACATTTATAGTTATATCAAAATTTTGAGGTGGAATTAGACAGTTAACTCTGATTAATTCAAAGATTCATATAAAAACCAGTTGCGATTAATACTCTTTGTCTGACCATATTTTCGAATTAATCATGTCTTTCTTTGAAATATTTTCTTTGAAACCCTAAAAGCAACATTGGAGAATAATGTTAAAATTTTCAAGTCGTAGAAGGTGTTTACTACCGAATTTGGTCAAACCATTGAAATGATTTTTTTATGATTTCAATGTTTATAATTAATTTTTTACATCAACAAGGTAACATAAAAAAATTATAATGAATTTTGTTATTTATGCTTTAAAGTGTAATTTTTTTAAAATTATAATATGATTATTTATATGTATATTTGGATTAAGAAAGATTGATATTACTCTGAGACCAATAAATTCAACTAACACATATGTGTACGAAATATATTGACTAATAAGTTGTTCAAGAAAAAGAAAAAAAAAAGAATTTTAAATTAAATTCACTTCTTCAACTCAACTTGAGAAAAAGGGCAAATAATAAACATATGGATCAAAAATCCCACTAGGCTCTTTCAGACACACACTAGTTTCCTCCATTGACACTATCCCACTACCTTCAAAAATCCAACCTTTTTTTCTGTTAAAAACAAAAACTTTTTCTCTCTCTTGATCTCTTCAATCTATTGGAGACAGAAACTCTCAAAGAACAAAAAAGAAAACGTTTTTGTTTAAACCATTAAGGGATTAAAGATTAATTGCAGCTCCTTTTGATTACCCCCACCGTTCTCTTCCACCAAACCAGCTTCTGTTTCTTTTTTTTTTTTTTTAATTTCATTTGTTTTGGAGCATTAATAATATCTCACAAAAAGTGGTCCAGAAAAAATAAATCATTCCTTTGCTTCTTACTCACTGTTCCTTTGCTTCTTCTCTCTTTGTGCTTCTTCTTCTTGCGTTTTAAGTCATTTCGTCTCCTTCTGCCCCTTCGATTTATATTTCAACTCCTAACTTGGACTTAAAGAATTACCCATCAATTCTTCTTCTTCCTCGTGATCATCGAGGAACCTGATCTCTTCTATGGAATGGAGATTTTGACTTTCCTTTTAAGAATCCTTCTTGTTTCGTCGGTTTTAGTTGCAGGTTCTTCCTCAGGTTCGTTTTTATTTCTATTTGCTCGATTATATGCTATTTTATGTTTTTCACTGTTTGAATGAATTGGGATTAGACCCAGATGGATCAATCTGCTAATTTTGCAAATATTTCACTTTTGCTAAATTTGTGTGATTTCAACATGAATTCTTTTCTTTTATAACTCTACATGTGAAAAGTGAAAACATTGTTTTGAATTGTTCCAATGATGAAATGTAAACACAATGCGATTTTATATTTGTAAACTGTTCTGATTTCTGTGTTAACTAAATTGAGTCAACATCCAACTACTACCACCCTTCGTTGACGCAATCAGAATTTTTTTTTTTTTTTTTTTTTTTTTTANATTGTTAAACTTAGGAATCCATTTGGTATCTCCATTACCGGAAACTTCCAAAGGGTTTGGTCAAAAATCCGGCAATGCGCCACTGCCGAAAGCTTTTCAACCGTCTCTACCTCCTTTTGCAGACGTGGCAGCTCCGCCACCGTCAGATTCTGCCGGTGCTAAAGCACCGACCAGTGAACCTGTTGTCTCGGTTCCTACTGCTCCAGGTACATGAAATCATTACGTGAACTAAAATGTTTTTTCGCAGACAATTAATCGAACACCTGTCAAGCGCTTTGATACAAAAAAAATAAAAGAAGTAGAATTGTGAATAGAAATCGACTTTTATGGGGTTTTGATTCTTCTTCAGCTCCATCTACCATACCCGTGAAGGAGTTACCCGGAAATCCTCCTCCGGTTCAACCCATTACACCAATTGCTTCTCCACCTCAATTCAGTCCAAGAGATGCACTAAAGGAGCCTCCTGGTACGTGTGCAATACTGCGATCCCCTTATATTAACCGATTGAAACCTTGAAACTTGAACTTGCAGTGTTGTCTCTAATCCGCAGGCCCAGTTTCATCTCCTGCTTCAGATATTCCTCCAATTCCACCAGTGGCTCTGCCTCCGCCTCCGCCTCCTAGAAAAGCTTCTAACTTTCAAAAGCCTCCTATTGCAAAGACTATTGCTCCTGGTATAGTATCTGTGTTCTGTTTGCCCCTTACTCGGTTTATGCTTCAATTGTTTCGCTTTGTGATGGCACAAAACTCATTCGTGGTCTATCAATTCAGTTGCATCTCCACCAACAATATCTATTGACATTTCACCGCCTGTACATCCCACCATACCAAAGTTACCACCCTCTAGCTCACCTGGTATGCCGTTTGAGGAATTACTTATCTTCTTCACTATCTTACCAAAATGTCTCTGTTTATCCTCTGATATCTCCCCATAACTGCGCAGTACCCACTTTGACTCCAACGGAGGGCTCTCCCAGAAGAAATTCGCCATTTACCCACCCAGTTTTCCCAATAGAGTCTCCTGCTGTCTCACCAGGTTTGCTCAACTTTTGAATGTGTTTATCCATAAAAACCTTATTCGTAAAAATCAACATTTCATCCTCTTTTCTAGATCATGCTGTGAATCCTGTAGAACATCCACCACCCAGCGATAATGGAGATGAAAACAAAAGTCCAGTTGCTGCACCGTCAAATGAAACTGCTAAACCTTTGCCTGTTCTCCCTCATAAAGGTTAGATTTTTAGGTGATCAGTTAGATAAGTTACTGTTGTTATTTCAGGTATCAAGAAAATTTCATGTTGTTTTTACCTTTCAGCGTCTCCTCCTTCAATAGCTCCCTCAGCCCCAAAACTCAATGGACACTCTCATCATGCATTTCCATCTACTACTCCACCGCCAGATTCTACTCCGGGTAATGTAAATGGCCATTCTTCATCATCATCCACTCCTCTACCCTCACAGCATAGACATCGTCAAGAGCGAAAGAAGATCAAATATAGTCCAGCTCCTTCACTACCACCACCCCGTCTAATATCTCCAAAGAAGTCAAACCGTAAAGGTTTCTCGTTTACCATTGCCTTTAAGATACTTAGATTAGCAGTCATCACGCTCCTCATGATCTTAATTCTCTGTTTTTCCTATGTTGTGTTGTTATAGATTTAATATCTCCTCCTCCATCATCACACTATGCTCCCGTTCCTGCTTCTTTGAATCCTCCTACTCAGTCTCCAATCTCTTCCTCTATGCAAAGCATATCCCCGGCTCAAGCACCATCTCCAACACAAGGTTTGATTTCTCCGCTTATTTTCTTCTATGACAACAAATAAGCAAAACATGTTTTTTTTCTTGATTTTAAATTCTAAATACTGTTTATTTCTCCTAAAGTTTTTCCTCTCAGGTCCTCTTCAAGTCCTTCAAAATCTCGGAAGTTCCCACTCGGTCCACCACTTCAAGCATTTCCTCCTCCTCCTCCTAATTCAGGTTGTTAAGAGACTTTTTTTCAGTTGTTTTGAGAACAAAACTGTCTTTTCTTGTTCTTGTTTCGGCGTGAAACCAATTCCTATTGCTGTGTTCTTCAGATTGTAGTTCAACTGTTTGCATGGAACCGTACACAAACACAGCCCCAGGATCTCCATGTGGCTGTGTCTGGCCAATTCAGGTGGCGCTACGGCTTAGTATGGCGCTCTACGACTTCTTCCCAATGGTTGCAGAATTTGCTCGGGAAATCAGCGCTGGAGTTTTCATGAAACAGAGCCAAGTTCGTATTATGGGAGCTAATGCAGCTAGCGAACAACCCGAGAAATCCATTGTTCTTATCGATTTAGTCCCACTTGGAGAAAAATTCGAGAACATGACCGCAATGCTGACTTACCAGAGATTCTGGAGTAAAAGAGTCTACATAAATGTACCAATCTTTGGCAAATACGACGTGATTTATGTGCGTTATCCTGGTTTACCGGCTTCTCCACCAACATCTGGTATGACCATTATAGATCAAGGACCATACTCTGGTAATAATAACGGAAGGGCGATCAAACCTCTAGGAGTTGATGTCCCGAGAAAGCTGCGCAAGAAAGAGCTCAATGCTGGAAGTATTGCTGTTATTGTTTTATCGGCAGTTGCTTTTATTGGTTTATGTTTCGTTCTCGTTTGGTTTTTGGTTTTTCGGCGTCACAAAGATAGACGGCGTTTTTCTAAACGAGTACCACTTGTTCGTCCTTCATTGCCTTCCCTCTCTAAACCATCAGGTAATTTCTTTTGGTTTAGTACTGATAGCTAAACCGGACTAAGCACCCCTATTACTACTTTACTGCTACTGTTGCTGTTGGAAGAAACAGGAATAACGAAGCTATATTTGCAGGGTCGGCTAGGTCTTTAACGGGAAGCCGATTTAGCTCAATGTCATTTGAATCAAGCATTGCTCCATTTACTTGTTCTGCAAAGACGTTCACTGCAAGCGAAATAGTGAAAGCTACTAATAACTTTGCTGAATCGAGGGTTCTTGGTGAAGGTGGATTCGGACGGGTTTATGAAGGTGTTTTCGATGACGGAACTAAAGTAGCAGTTAAAGTATTGAAGAGGGATGACCAGCAAGGTAGCCGTGAGTTCTTGGCTGAAGTGGAAATGCTTAGTCGTCTTCATCACAGAAACCTTGTGAATTTAATCGGTATTTGTATCGAAGATCGTAACCGTTCCCTGGTTTATGAACTCATACCAAATGGCAGCGTTGAATCTCATCTTCATGGTATGTTTTCCAGACCTTAAATACCCCACTCCGGTCTTTGGCTTTCGGAACTAATCTTTTGTGTTCATTCTGTTTCATATTCAGGGGTTGATAAAAAATCTTCACCTTTAGATTGGGATGCTAGGTTGAAGATAGCTCTAGGTGCAGCTCGTGGATTAGCGTATTTACACGAAGACTCAAGCCCGCGAGTCATACACAGAGACTTCAAGTCCAGCAACATCTTGCTTGAACACGATTTCACACCTAAAGTCTCTGACTTTGGATTAGCTCGAAATGCCCTCGATGATGAAGATAATAGACATATATCGACGCGCGTTATGGGAACTTTTGGGTGAGATAATAAAAACCAATTAGAAATAAACCGAATTAAACTTGTTTTCTTTCTCTGTTCCGATTTGATGTATAAATGTTGCTTTTTGATAGGTATGTGGCTCCGGAATATGCAATGACAGGGCATCTTTTGGTGAAGAGCGATGTGTACAGCTATGGGGTTGTGCTTCTCGAGCTACTTACAGGGCGAAAACCCGTTGATATGTCTCAACCAGCAGGACAAGAGAACTTAGTTTCATGGACTCGGTCTCTTCTCACAAGCACAGAAGGGCTTGAAGCGATTGTAGATAAGTCTTTAGGACCTGAGGTATCATTTGATAGCTTAGCTAAAGTTGCGGCCATAGCTTCCATGTGCGTTCAACCGGAAGTATCTCACCGTCCTTTCATGGGTGAAGTAGTGCAAGCTTTGAAACTTGTGAGCAACGAATGTGATGAAGCTAAGGAACTTTACTCTGTAACTTCAGTTACTCAAGACGATCTGAGAGATGAGACCCGAGCTGAGAGCTCTTGTGGTGGGGGGTCGGGGAGGATGGCTAGGTATCCATTGATTCCAAATTACGACTCAGAGCCTGACACTGAGAGAGGAATTTCTGTGTCAGAAATGTACACAAGGTCAGGGAGTTTAGAGAGACAGTCTAACTCGGGTCACTTGGCCTCAGGTGGAGGAAAAGGGTTCTGGCAAAAGATGAGGAGATTATCAACTGGAAGCTTGAGCGAACACGGGACACCATTGGCCATGTTACGATCAGGGTCGCGTTAAAAGATCTTTTGATTGCAGATGCCTTGTCGTAGAAGCAAGTATTTGCTTCCTGGAACCCGGTTGAGCAAAAGCAGAGAGAGATGAGGTACCGGTTCAACAATTAGTTAAAGAGATGTTTGTATGTTAGAAGAAACAAGAGATTGTGTTTAATCTAATTTGAAAGTACATAGCACGTATAAGGTAACAAGCATAAGCATTAAAGAACACCCCTTGATAATTGCGGTAGAGACCAGTTGGAGTGTAAAGAAAATTGGTTTCCTTTTTAATATGCCTAAACACAGTTGAGGATGTAAATGGCCATTAGGCCCATTAGCATTCTGCATTTCAGATTCTGATTTTGGGATCAATTGGGCGAGAGAAAGTCTACAGTTCAGTCTCTCTCTCTCTCTCTCTCTTTCTCTACATACTGACCAAACAGATGGCAGGTCCCTGTGAATTTGAAGATTAAACAAACCGAGGGCCAATAAAGTCTTTGCATGCCACTAATTTTGTCTTTGGTATGACTACATGCATCAACGAAAATCCACCCACTTTAGGATTTTTTTCAGTCAAAAGTTCAAAGTAGGAAGACTTTCTACTCACCGACCATTTTCCTAGTTTCTCCCATACTTTATTTTATCTTTCTTATAACTATAAATAAATAGAATTCGATTCTAGACAGTATCCAAATTATTTCATCATGAGTGTATACAACAGCAGTCGATGTCTTTTATTATTTGTTGGCGAACTTAACTAAAGAATACTTATATATTATTATATAAACAAAACGTGTAACATATTTTCAAAAACCCTATAAAGATTATAGAGACAGCTGATAGTTGATTTGATTTGGACATAATTTTCAATCGGACCCACTTACAGACCCAATTCACTGTATGCATGAATATTATCATTATATAAATATATATATGCATATATTTCAAAGAAAATCAAAAATTTGTACGGTCTCTTGTGGAAGAGTAGTGAGAGAAAATGGAAGAAATGAGAAAGAATGAAGACGATAACGGAGAAAATAGAGCGGTGAAGGAAGCGAAGACGATGCCTCTTGTCGATGGAGAAGAAGACGAGTATACGCCAGATGAAATTATGAAACTCGTTGAGTCTTCGATGACGATGTCTGAGTTCCAAGGAACTAATATTCCCGGTGAGTCGAGTTTCAGAGTGAGGTTTATCGACGATCCTTACGCGAGTCCGGTGGTTGTTCAGTCATCTTCTGGTTACATCACGATCAACGTCAACGAGGAAAGTTGTGGACCTTCGTTCTCAGATAACGACGCTTCCGTCATGGCAAGCGTCGACTCGTGTGGTTTGTTCGGTGGCGCGTGGAGTATAAATGAGGTTGGAGCGAGTGAGTGGGACGACGACGACTTGGCGAGGTTTCTAGGTGAAGATTGACTGTGTTTGACCGTTTTGTCTTTTTCCGGAGAAAACAAAAAGCTTGAGGGTATTTCCGTCATTTCATTCAGGGTTTTTGAGAAGAAAAGATGAAAATGATTTTGACGTTGTTTATATGGCAAAAAAAAAACAAAAAAATGGAAATTCAGGTAGTAGAACAGGAGGCGCTTAGTTATGTAGTTTTTAATGTGACCATTTTTGTAATTTCATTACATTTGCGGTACTAAGAATTAGGGCCTAGGCCTAGTTGAAGGCCCGATAACGAAGGGTTTAGGTGTCATTCGATTGAAGAAAGCTAAGATAAATCGAAACACTCAAATTGATATTATTATACAATTTTATTTGGCCATTTTGTAAATATACATCTTTGTATGGTTTTTTCTGTTGTTGTTTATAATCACTGCACAAATCCATCCAGCTCTGTCTCTATCTTCAAAGCAAAGCCAGAGAAGAAGACAAACGAAATGAAAGTGTGTCCTGAAATGTCGGAATATTCAGAAAGAAGCTCTTCATGTTCTTTTCACAAGTGAGATTCCATTGGGATCACCACCCCACTCTTCAAACACAACTATAAGGTTCTGAGACTTGAGCCATGAACGAGGTACATGGTACCATCTTTGAGAAGCTTCACCGCAATTACTTAAACATTTCTTTGCGTCATAAGTTCCTGCGTAGTTGCAACGACCGCAGTTGCCTCCTTGAGCTTTATAACCAGGCCAGTGTCTTCCAATGTTTCGCCCATTTATCCAAACTTGACCTTTTCCCATTGTGTTCATGTCCAAAGCTAATGGTTCATTTCCTGCTGGTGTAGCAAATGTAGACTGCAATAAAGAAAACAAGAGAATGTTTTTTTCATTGCCTCATATCTACACATGATTTTTAATCTTTGTGTTTACTCTTTACCTTATACCAGGTCAGTGGTTGCTTCTTAACCACAAATGATCCTTGAGTCCATCTCACAGAGGAACTCTCCGTATGAAGACTCAAGGCTTCACCCTTCACACCAATCTGTTCAAATCACATTTCAAAACATCATTGTTATATGTTGTTACCAAGAAACTCAAAACGTAAAAATAGTTTTTTTTTTTTTTTTTTTTTTTTTTTTTTNTCTATATTTAGGGAGGACCTTGTAGGACCATTTCCATTTTGACATGTCCCATGTTCCTGAGTTAACTCCCTTCAGTGTGACCGGACCAAGAATCCCTTTATTCCACTGTTCAAAGTGCGTACCAACGTTCTGCAACAAACCAAGAACCACAAAGAGCTCAAAACATAATCCATGGATTAAAAACACTGCTTTAGAGGAGAGCTAGATTGATCATCCGTTAGGAACTAACCGGAAGACCCACAGCAACACTGAGCAAAGCAAGTTTGTTGACACCTGCATGTAGTTTGATCTTCTGGCTAAAAGTTACTTTCGTGTGGTCAAGTCCTCCATAAGCACTTCCTGAGGTACCAACAAAGTTGTCTAGTTACAAGACTGAAGAACACAAGATAAGAAAAGCTTCAATGGTTACCTGAAAGCTGGCCATTGACAAACACATGAAGAGCATGTCCAGCTGACCATATGGTAAGAAGAGGGTAATCACCAGTCGTCAAAAACCGCTCATTAGAGCCGATTGTAACACTGATTAAAGTACCCGTAAACAAGCAAACGGTGAGTTTATGCTCCACGAAGAATTGAGACAAAAAACAAAGAGAGTTCCGAAATTATATACTCACTCTGTCAGATACCAGAAATAGTCAGATTTGTCCCATGTCATACTTATCTGTTCCACAAGCCCGTTTCTTGCAAACGTCCCAGCTTCATTCGCAGAAGGAGTGGCTTCGTTGTATGATCCCCAAGAGAATCTGGTACCAGTAGGAACCATATTCCTGTGTATACTAGGTGCATGAACCTGATAGTTCAAAATCACAGAGAGTAAATTCAATCCAAAGATGAAGAAAGTAACTCTCTGTTTACAATTGTATAATGTTGTTTTACTTTTCTGTCTCACCTTTGCAGTGTTGTAATACTCTGTTTTGCAATCAGGTAAAATACTGACTGACCAAGGAGGTAAATCATATGGGAATCCACGGAACATAACTCTGGCTGCAGAACTCGCATCGTTGTTCGATAGAAACGCAGCACAAGATGATTTAGACCAGAAGACATGAGCCTGAAAGCAACTTATAAAAATCAGTAGGTTTCTTTCTCAATTGAAATATAAAACATAACTACATGTCTTTACTTCTTGTTTAGCTCCAAGTGATGTGACGGTTGCATCAGCAGAGACCAAAGCTGGCTCGCAGAGTTTAATGACTTTATGCAATGCTTTCATGTGACTGTACTTGGGTTCCCTTGGTAAGCCTTTTTTAGAGTAAACTTGTTCAGATTGGTGAATCATTTAGGCAAATCTATTGTGTGTTTTGAGTTTTGGTCAGTACCGTATTCATCGAGAGGAGCGTCGTAATCATAGCTTGAAGCCATAAACTCACCAGCGGTTCTGTCGAAATTCGTTCCTCCATGATACTATAAAAATGTAATATAAACCACACATTGAGCCTCCCCTCAAAAAATGAAAATTTATGTGCATTCATAAGTAACTCTGTATGTCTTATTTTACCATATAGTAATTAACAAAGGAACCTCCGTTTTGTATGAATCGTGCAACAGAGTATGCAATATCTTCGACTGGTCTGTATGGTACAGCACCTCCAAACTCTGTGTACCTGGGATTTAATTAATTTACAGGTTTTCCATATTAGTATTAAGTGTCATTTCACAATCTATAATTGTTATTTAATTATTAAGAAAAAAGAATAAAGTGATAATTCCTAGGCATTATTGATGTTGTGAAGACTTACCAGCCAGTCCAATTTTCTGTCCACATCTTTGGCTTGTTATTTGAGTTTGGCTTGAAATTTTCACAGTAATAACCATTGCATGTGTCTATCTATAATTTTTTATATTTTTTAGAAGAAAGTTAAAATAACTCTGGTCTATGAGAAAAATAAAAAGTATTTTATTAGAATATGAAATTTGTTGGTAATAAAATAAAATAAAATGAAAGAAGTTACAATTGGAAAAGGAGCATCATCTTGTTTGCACATAATCCATGGAACACCAGTTGAGAGTCCTAAAGCCAATTGAGCAGCCCATTTTGCATAAGCCTTTCCTGGTGCTCCTATGCTCCATTCAACTGGTCCATATTCATTCTCAATCTGTCCAATTTTTCATTTCACATTATTAATTATAATAACAATGATTGAATTTTAGCCCTTTTTTATATTTAACCATTGGCTAACAATATATAAATAATGTAATAGACAACACTATAAAGTATATACTTATTATGTAACAAAAACCTGAGCAAGAATGATGGGTCCTCCTTGAGTTTGAAACAACTTTTCTGCTTTCATCATCCATACAATCTTTTCAGTGAATTTCTTCATTGCAGCCTTTTCAAATATCCATTATAATTAATATTTTATAATCAAATAATAACATGAGTTTATAAAAAATAAGTTTTTGTCTCGAGTTCAGACCTTGAAGGGTTCGTTATTCGTCCTAAATGCCATACCGGGAACAAATTTAAGCCAAACCGGAAATCCCCTGAAATAACCATTAATAATATATATATATATATATATTTAAAAAATTAAAATTTGATAACCAATTATATTTGAAATATTGTGAAATTAGTGAGATTATAAGTTACCCGAAGTTCCATTCAGCACAAACATAAGGGCCAATTCTGAGATTAACAAAGAGACCAGCTTGGTGAACCAACTTGATGAACTTAACCAAATCAAACCTGTCCCCAAAATAATACTGGGAAAAAGATAATAATAATAAGTAAGAAAAAATTATAAGAGTTTGTGACTTGTGAGAGAAGAAAATCAAGATTTATATATATATTATAGTATAATAAAACTGTAGTAATTACATGTCCAGGAGAAGGTTCATGGCCATTCCAAAAAACATAAGTCTCAATAACATCCAAGCCTCCTTCTTTGGCTTTCTGTATTAGGCCTGGCCACATCTACACAAAACAGAGCATTTAATGAAATCATTTCTTTTTCTTGAATAAAATAAAATATAATATATATTTTTTTAAGATGAATAGATAATAAGCAATACCCATGTGAAAAAGCTTGGAAAAACAAATAACAAAAATCAAATTAAGCTAATCGATTTCAGAAAACAGGGAGAAAAAATGGAAACTTCAATCAGAAATTGTACAAGTGAAAATCTCAAATTAAGATTCCTTAGAAGAAACATTGAATTGAAAAGAATTACCTCAGGGGTGCTTCGAGGATAGTGAATGGAACCAGAGAGAAGAATTCTTCTTTGTCCATTGATGATAAGAGCTTTACGATCATAAGAGACTGATGATTTTACTGTACAAATCAGTGACGAACAACAAAAAATCGCCAGAATAATCAAGGATATATCTCTAAAATTTGATCCCATTTCTTTCGATATTCTTGATAAAGAAGATTCCACTCAAGGAAAATTGTGTGTTGGATCAATATAATGGAGTTATATATATATATATATATACAAGGAGAAAGAGAGATACATAGAAGATAATGTATGTATAAGTTTAAAGGTGTGAATATTTGTTCTCTATTCTCGGAAGGAATTTAAAGATAGCTAGAGAGAGAGAGAGAGAGAGAGAGAGGAAGAGGGTATACTCTCTTTCCTTTCTTCTGGTGACTTTGAAACGTCACAACCTACTATTTTATTTTATTTTATTATTTTTGATTTATTTTTCTGACTATTTTGTTACTATTTTATTGGCTAGGTAACTCACCCATAGAACGACGGATATTAAAAATATGAATTTGTTTTAAGAATATTAATTTTAAAAACAAATTATAAATTTTGTGCCAAGTGCTACTAGTTTATTGGTAAATGGTAAGTCCATTAAATGCAGACATCATCACATACCACGAGATTGAGTCTCATTATCTACATTATGTAAGAACTTAACTAATGGGTTGGTCAATTGTGACCCAATATTGACAAAAAAATAATTATAAATATTCTATTTAGTGAAAGATTATTTAATTAAAAGTGAGTTGAATTTAGCATGATATTGATGATAAAATTTCCAAACTTATAGTATGAAGAGAAATCAAGAGTAGAAAAAAAATTACAAAAAAGAGTAGTAATTATTTCCAAATAAAGTGAAAATTAGTATATATATATAAACTTCATCCACTCTAAATATTTTAAAAAGTTTGGGAAAAATATCATTTTAACATTGTAAGTTGCAAAAATCGTTGATTTAACCTTCAATTTTTGTTGACTTTTGAATAAAGCCTCAACTTTGCATTGATTCGGCCAAATGAATCTTCCAATAATCCCCAATTAAAATTGACTCTGAAATCGATATTAATTTTTGGGAGTTCGATTCACTTTTTGTCTTCGTTCTGAAGAACCCCCAAGCTTGATTTCAATTTTTTTAAGAGTGAGCTCATATTCGTCGGTTTGAAATATTATTTTTGATACTTTAAACCGACAAATTTGAGCTCATTCTTGAGAAAAAAATCAAAAATCAAGCTTAGGGACTCTTCAGAACAAAGAAAAGAAGTGAATCAAACTTCCAAAAACCAATTTGGCTTTTGATTTCATAGTCAATTTTGATTTCAGATTATCGTAAGGTTCAATTGACTACGTCAACGCAAAGTTGAAGGTTTTTTCAAAAGTCAACAAAAAATTAAAGGTTTAATCAACCACATCTAAAGTTCAAGGTTAAATCAACGATTTTTGCAACTTGCAATGTGAAAATGACATTTTCCCCTTAAATGTTTGGAGGAGATAAAAAACACGAAGCTTCATTTTCTTTGGAAACAAAAAGTCATAGTGTAAGGATACAATTTTTTTTGTTATCAATAATTAGATCAATTAAATAGCAAAATTATTACAACAAGAATTGAGTAGGATGTGAACTTACTATCTAATACCAAATCAGATCACGAACAAGCTAACTGGATTACTTAATTTTCGGCAGATATACAAAATTATAGACATGGACATTCGGGTATCCGTTCTGATTCAGATCATGTTTTTCCAGGTTTCGGGTTTAGGCATATAGAACCTATGCATGTATTTTAGAGTTTCAGGTCGGGTTTGGTTCGGTATATTTTAGATTTGGGTCGGCTTCAGTTCTTATAAATACCCCTATTTTTGATCGGGTTTGATTCGGATTCAGATCAGATTTGGGTATTTTTATTTGAATCTTTTAAAAGTTTGGAAAAACTCTTACGAAAATTGTAACTTAATTAAAAAAATTAAATATTTAGTTTTTTTTCTTTCTTTAAATTCAAACTGATTGATAAATTTATATCTATAATTAAAATTTTAAATATTTAACTAACTAAAAGTTTATACATAAATAATAATTATTAAATATATATTATATTGCAGATATTTTGGATATCCATTCAAGTATTTGTTTTTACTTGATCGAATTCGGGTACCTAAACTTCCATAATGTAAAATCCATTCAGGTATTTTGTTGGATTCGATTCGGTTCAGTTCCTCTTATTTTGATTAGGATCGGATCGGGTTTTGGTATTATGCCAGCCCTAACAAAATTATGTTATTTATTTTCTTCACAATGCAGATTGTAATAATGTGACGAGATTAAGTTAATTAATATATTTGGTTTCGTTGACTTCATTCATGAGGCAGAAGGTCAAGTTGGCGCATTGATTAGTAATTAAAACTCCACCATCTTCCACGGGACTTAGCCTTTAGCCTTACACAACTCAAGATATACATGGCACTCTAATTACCATTTTCTGTCATAGTTTGATCCATCATAAAAAATTCTCTTATAAATAGGTAAGGTCTGATCCATCATCAAAAATCCTTTTATAATCAATTATGAAGGGGAGTCAAATCCTTAATATAAGAGTCATTAACAATCATCTTAATCACCAGATAATAAAAACTTAACCACACTATATATTTATTTGTATTTTTATTTTGGACTTTCAATTTTAGTTTTTTTTTATAACAATCATAAATAAATAAAAGCAAAATTTTACATTAATAGAAATGAAATAAAGGTGAATAACAATAAAATCTGGCGCAGTATAACATCAAAGTTGATCAAGGAAGACATATATTGAGCAACGGACAAACGTCGCCGTTCCAACCAAGACTCACACCACAATTATGGACTCTAAAGTATCAAAGCCTACTTCTGATAAAAGCAAACTAAAGCCCATTATTGATGAAAACAAGCTAAAGCCCAGCATCAATTCTGAATCACAAGAAGACAAAAATAGGAAAAGAGCAGAGTATGAATCTGCAAATACAATCGCAACACAAAACAGATTTTTACCTTTAGCAGCGTGTGAACCTGAGTGAACGTGCCAAGTAGCTCTAGAATCTTCTCTGTAAATCCCTATAAAACAAACATAGTTGTAATTGGCCTTGATATGTGAGCAATGAAACAGTAATATACTCAGAAATTCATCTTCTTCAACCTGAGATTTTTTCTTGCTTTACCTTCATGGTATCAGAGCACATGGAAGGAGCCATGAATCTGTATACATGTCCTACTCTCAATATCTCTAACTGTGTCACCGTTAAGCTCACTCATCGGAACTATATTTTGTGGAAATCACAGTTTGAATCCTTTCTCTCCGGTCAGATGCTTTCTGGATTCATCGATGGCTCAACTCCTACTCCTCCCATTTCAACTACTAAACTGGACGATGAAGGACATGAGGTAGAAGTCCGAAACCCAGAATATCTTACTTGGAGAAGATCAGATCAGATTGTGAAATCATGGCTCCTTGGATCCCTTTCTGAAGACATTCTGAATCAAGTTATTGGGTGTGAATCTGCTCATGATGTATGGTATGCTTTATCAAAATATTTCAATCTTCCTCTTCTTCTCGCCTATTTGAGCTTCAACGAAAACTACAAACTCTTTCAAAAGATAGTAAATCTATGGTTGAATATCTCAGAGAAGTGAAAGAAGTTTGTGATCAACTTGCTTCGATTGGTCATCCTGTGATAAGATGAAAATATTTGCTGCTCTACATGGTCTTAGCAGAGAATATGAGTCTATAGTCACAGTAGTTGAAAACTCAATGGACTCTTATCCTGGACCTGTATTTGACGATGTTGCTTCCAGACTCAGCGGTTTTGAAGACAGAATCAAAGCTTACTCTGTATCTGCTTCTACTGTAAATCCCCATCTTGCTTTTCAGGTTACTCACACTGAAAATCAGAACTACTACAGTAACAGAGGTCGAGGAGGTCACGACAGAAACTCATACTCGACAAGGGGAAGAGGTTTTCCTCAACAACTTTCTTCAAATCGTTCTTCTGGAGAAGAAGATGATAGACCAACTTGTCAAATATGTGGAAAACGAGGTCACATTGCCTTAAAATGTTGGCATAGATTTGATAATAGCTATCAACATGATGATACTCCAGGTGCTCTTGCAGCAATGAAGATCACAGATACTAATGATACTGGCGGACGTGAATGGTATGCAGATACGGGTGCTACTGCACATGTGATAAGCTCACCTCACCTATTGACTCAATCACAACCATACACTGGATCAAATACTGTCATGGTGGGAGATGGAAATTTCTTACCTATTACACATTTGGGATCTGCAGACATTCTTTCCACTTCAGGTACTCTTCCTTTAAAGGATGTATTAGTTTGCCCTGAAATTGCCAAATCATTGTTATCTGTATCTAAGATAACATCTGATTATCCCTGTACCTTTAAGTTTGATGATGATGGTGTATATGTCAAGGACAAGGTAACCAAAAAGAAATTGACAATGGGAAGAAAACATAATGGATTATATGTGTTAGAGAATCACCTTGCAGAAGTCAACTATTCCACTCGACAAGTAGCTGCTAGCTCAGAAGTTTGGCATATGAGACTGGGACATCCAAACATCAAGATTCTCCAACACTTGGCTCACAACAAGTCTATCGTAATAAATAAAACTGTCAGCTACACTTGCGAGTTTTGTCAACTTGGGAAAAGCTGTCATTTACCTTTTATATCTTCCAGTTTTTGTGCTTCTAAGCCATTAGAGAGAATACACTGTGATCTTTGGGGACCATCTCCAGTCACCTCTTTTCAAGGATTTCGTTATTATGTAATCTTTGTTGACAGTTTCTCAAGATTTTGCTGGTTTTATCCTCTTAAACTAAAGTCTGACTTCTTTGAAGTGTTTCTATTGTTTCAGAAGAAAGTTGAAACTCAATTCAACTCAAAAATAACAATTTTTCAATGTGATGGAGGTGGAGAATTTACAAGCAACAAGTTCAAAACACATTTACAAGAATCAGGAATACAACAATATATTAGTTGCCCATATACGCCTCAACAAAATGGGCTCGCTGAAAGAAAACACAGGCATATTACAGAACTTGGACTCACTATGATGTACCACAGCCATATTCCTTTGCAATACTGGGTAGAAGCCTTTTATACCTCCAGCTTTCTGGGTAATCTCCTTCCTTCTACTACAAATGATGACTATCTTAGTCCATATGAGAAGTTGCTTCACAAACCACCTTCCTACTCAGCTCTTCGAAGTTTTGGATGTGCTTGCTTTCCCACTTTAAGAGACTATTCAGCAAACAAGTTTGATCCTAAATCCTTGAAATGTGTTTTTCTCGGCTACAATGAAAATTATAGAGGGTATCGTTGCTTGCATCCACCAACAGGAAAGGTGTTTCTCAGTTGACATGTGATTTTCGATGAGACTTCATTTCCTTTCTCTGATAGATATGCTCATCTCCACAAGTCCTCCACATCGCCTCTTAGACAAGCTTGGCTACAAAGTTTTGCAGTTTTCAATATAGAATCACCACCTGCATCCAGATCAGTCGATCTTGATACTTCTGCAATTAATATTTCAGTAAAACCAACACAGACATTGTCACCTCTGTCACCTGTTGCTGAAAAACCTGTCTCAAGTTCTCCAAGTACTGAACCCTTATCAGTTTTCTCTCTTAACAATGACACTGATCTTGCTGTCAGAGAGCTGGAGTGTACTGGGCGTACGTCAGGCTTTGATCCTGTTACTATAGGCGACAGCGCTTCACTCTCTCCACAGCGATCTCTGTCTCCTATTAATAATTCTCAAACATGTGAAGAACCAGAAAACCACTCTATTCCTACAGATCAGCTTGAAGATACAGATAGCTCTCTTCAAAACACTCAACAATACTATCAACCTGCAGACACAACAAATTCAGTTTCCAATCAAAGAAAACATCCAATGGTAACAAGATCAAAGGCTGGAATTGTTAAACCTAATCCTCGTTATATGCTTCTCACTCACAAGGTTGAATTTCCTGAACCAAAAACAGTTACAGCAGCTTTGAAACATCCCGGCTGGAACAAAGCAATGAATGAAGAATATGACAACTGTATTGAAACACATACTTGGGATTTAGTTCCACAGTCTCCTGAGATGAATATTGTAGGCTGCAAATGGGTTTTTCGAATTAAACTCAATGCAGATGGGGCTCTAGATAAACTACGAGCACGACTTGTTGCAAAAGGATTTGAGCAAGAAGAAGGTGTAGATTACCTTGAAACTTATAGTCCAGTTGTACGAAGTGCTACAGTCAGAGTTGTTCTTCATCTTGCTACCATCATGAATTGGGAATTAAAGCAACTTGATGTCAAGAATGCCTTTTTGCATGGAGATCTCACTGAAACTGTATATATAAAGCAACCTACTGGTTTTGTTGATCCAAGCAAACCCAACCATGTTTGTCTTCTCCGCAAGTCCCTATATGGACTCAAACAAGCTCCTAGAGCGTGGTTTGACAAATTCTATTCATTCTTGCTGGAATATGGTTTCGAATGCAGCACAAGAGACCCTTCATTATTTGTTTTCATCCGTAATACTGACATGATCATTCTCCTTTTATATGTGGACGATATGATCATCACAGGGAATCATTCTATGCACCTTGCAGATCTGATGGAGAAGCTTAGTGCTCAATTCCGAATGAAGGATCTGGGTCAGCTTCATTATTTTCTTGGTATTCAGGCTCAGTTTCATGAAGGAGGGCTGTTTCTTTCTCAACAAAGATATACTGAAGACATTCTAAATGTTGATGGTATGATAGACTGTGCATCAGTTGCTACCCCTCTTCCTCTGCAGTTAAACAAAATACCAGCTCAGGATGTGTTGTTTGAAAATCCAACCTATTTTAGAAGTCTTGCTGGTAAACTGCAATACCTAACTCTCACACGACCTGACATTCAATTCTCTGTAAATTATGTTTGTCAGAAGATGCACCAGCCTATAGTTTCAGATTTTCAACTACTCAAGCGTATACTTCGCTACATAAAAGGAACGATAACTATGGGTATCACCTTTAGTAACAAGACTAATTGTATGCTACGTGCTTACAGTGACAGCGATTAGGCCGGTTGTCCAATTACCCGAAGATCAACTGGTGGTTTCTGCACATTCTTAGGCACAAATCTTATCTCTTGGTCTTCTCGTAAACAAGACACTGTTTCCAAAACCTCAACTGAAGCTGAGTATCGAACAATGTCTGATGCTGCTTCTGAGTTGACTTGGATATGTTTTCTACTCAAAGAATTAGGAATCTCTCTTCCTAGCACACCTAAATTGCTGTGTGACAATCTCTCAGCCGTTTATCTGACTGCAAATCCGGCGTTTCACAACAAAACCAAGCACTTCGAGATAGACCATCATTATGTGAGAGAGCGTGTTGCTTTGGGAACACTCACAGTGCAACACATCCCAGCATATCATCAAATTGCTGATGTTTTTACCAAATCTCTACCAGCTACTGCCTTTGCCTCACTACGGTTCAAACTCGGCGTCGCTCTTCCGCCTACGCCTCGTTTGCGGGGGAGGGGGGGGGGTATTGAGCAACGGACAAACGTTGCCGTTCCAACCAAGACTCACACCACAATTATGGACTCTAAAGTGTCCAAGCCCACTTCTGATGAAAGCAAACTAAAGCCCATTATTGATGAAAACAAGCTAAAGCCGAGCATCAATTCTGAATCACAAGAAGACAAAAACAGGAAAAGAGCAGAGTATGAATCTACAAATACAATCGCAACACAAAACAGATTTTTACCTTTAGCAGCATGTGAACCTGAGTGAACGTGCCAAGTAGCTCTAGAATCTTCTCTGTAAATCCCTATAAAACAAACATAGTTGTAATTGGCCTTGATATGTGAGCAATGAAACAGTAATATACTCAGAAATTCATCTTCTTCAACCTGAGATTTTTTCTTGCTTTACCTTCAACATAAAGCACATATAGCTTAATTTTTGTTGGGGTTCATCTATCAGTTCTATTGAGTCCTTAAAATAAGATTTATTAATATAACTCATTTATTTTAATCAAAAATATGTTTAATTAGGCCCATTAGTATGACTCATTTTGTTTAATTAGGGATTATATTAGTAAGCTCATGACATGTTAGGTTTAAGGTTTCGTTTAAGAGAATCCTATAAATGTTATAATTCATGTAGCTTTTGTTTCTTGGTCTTTTCAAGAATCAAAAAATTGAGAGATTTCTCTCACCAAAAACCTTAGCCACATGAATCTTGAGTTCCGTCCTAGAAGTCTGGTCCAATAATTTCCACGAGTCATTGAGTAGTTGAGTCTCGACTCCTCGATCCTTGTGATCCGTGAGCTGAGCATGGTCCCTATCAATCGAGCATGTTCGATAGCTCTAGCTATTCTATTATCCACCAACTACATCTTTCCCTTCCTTAAAGCCATCTTCAATCACGTCTTCCTCCTCCTCACATCCATCCCTGTTCTGACCGTTGTGTCCTACACCAGGTGGTATCAGAGCCGAATCAACCAACTTTTATGCTTGGTTTAGTCCTAATCATCCACAACCCGGGTAGCATGTCCCCACCATCACGTCTCATCTTACCATGTATTGATCTTCTTAGTGTCGAGTCTTCACCACTTTTGAACCTCATCGAGTGCCACCCACTTTATCGTTGCTTAACTCTCACAGAAGATCTATCATGTCATTACCGCTATCCAAGTCTTAACATATATGATTTGCCAAGCTCGGCCTGATTGCGTGAGCCATGTTTCACATACAATCAAGTCCGTCGGAGCTACCTTTGTCGGATACAACACATATGATACTGTATGCCAAAGCACACCACTCATTGATGCCTTTGTCAACGAACATCCCAAATCTGTTTTAATAGAGAACCATGAGAGGTAAGGAGTCCTCTTTCTCTTGTTATTTATGGCTTCCACAAGACCGAGCTTATGGAAGATGAACGTGGGTCATCAAGAGTAAAAGTATACCTGAAAACCCTACTAAGTTTTAAGACCGAGAAGATGCTGGCTCAGATCATCTAACTCTGCAGCCTGTGAGTATTTGTTCTCCACTAAATCCACTACACGAGTTGCATAAGTCTTGATGAGCCAAGGCCTCTTTTTGCTCCAAACAGTAAAGTCCCTCAAGTTGAGAAGAATCTTCCACCGTGTGAAGACAACCAGAGGTTAGAAGATGAAGTTGATTGGGGACCGTATTCAATCAGAACTTACAAAGCCGCGATGCCACTCTATCTTGTCACAGGCGTGATACTTTCTATTAAGAGACTATTGTCTCTTCTCTATCTGCGCAGAAGAACTCCCATCAGCTTCACTTGGTGTTTCTGATTGGAGAAAACTCAGACCTCAATCAATGGAGTATTCCATAAAGCTTGAGCCAAACTGGTTGAAAGGAATCTCACTTTCTAGACCAAGCTGTAAAGATCTATTGGCCACAAACCCGTTGTTAAGATTTGGAGGTTTAGAACAACACATGATGTTGTTTTTATGCGACGATAATTTGGGTTTGTTGCTGGACAAACCAGACCGAAGCGTGAAGGTTGAAGGTGGAGAGGACGAGTCTCCGGATGAAGAGCTTGTAGTCGATGTGGGTCATTGTTTGACACTTTGACCAGGTCGTGCTAAAGGAGGAAAGGAGAGTGCATTCCCTTGTTCTCATCAATCATGAGAACGTGACCCTCACCTTGCTAGCGAGAAGCTTGGGTTTTCCCTTAACACCCAACTACTGTTCATATAAACTTGCTTGGCTACAAGTGAATAATGTGATTAGAGTGCAACAAGGAGTTAGGGTGCTTCTCTATGTTGCGATGAGTACGGAAATTGTGATACAACTATGATAAATGAGTGTGACATGCTTCTAGGGCATCCTTGGGAACAAGATAAGAAAATTGTGTGCAAAAGGTTACCTAATATCTACACTCTCCGAGTACGAGATAGGATTCTTACCTTATCTCAAGCTCTCATTGGATCCGGCTCAAGTTTGCAGAAGCATACGAGTGTGAGTTCTTCTAAACACCACTTGCAAGTACTAGGACATGGAGAAGAAGTGGAAGACCTCACCGAGAAGCAAATGGAGGAGTGCCTCTGCTACTACATCCTGTATGATGATGCATTATGCTTTGGTTAGATAAATGAATCTAGAGTTCAACTAATCCCATTGCTTGAAACCAGCTAGAAAGTATAGTAGAAAGACCCATAAGCCACTGAAGAGCATAACAAAGCCAGCTCAAACTCGGGGTCTAGTCTTCCATACCAGGAAGGATCTGGTATAGTGTGGTACCGACTGATCAAGGAAGACATGAAGCACGCCTATCTTAGGCCTTGGTGAGCTTCATATATCTGTTTTATTGAGTCTTTAAAACAAGGGTAATTAATATAACCCATTTGTTTTAATAAGAGTCTGATTAATTAGCTCCACTAGTATGACCTATTTGCTTATTTATTAATTAGGAATTAGACTAGTAGGTCCATGTCCCATTAGGTTTAGGATTTCTCTTAGGAGATTCTTATAAATGTTGTAATCCCGGTAACTTTTGTTTATTGGCCATTTTGTGAACCAAAAATTCGAGAGATTTCTCTCACTAAAAATCCTAGCCATGTAAGTCTTGAGTTCCGTCCTAGAAGCCTGGTCCAATAATTCTCACGAATCATTGTGCAACAGAATCTTGGCTCCTTGGTCCCTGTGATCCGCTAGCTGAGCAGAGTCCCTATCGTCCACCAACCACATCTTTCCCTTCCCCAAAGTCATCTTCAATCACGTCCTTCTCCTCCTCACATCCATCTCTGTTCTGACTGATGTATCCTACACCAAAATCACAAAAAACTAACAAACTAAACATGCTATAGTAAATTCCTATATCTATACAATATATATAATTTCTCAATTTAATTAATAATTTTTATTAGTTGTTTCTTTGATTTCTTTTCTTCTCCTCTATTTCATTTACACTATATCTTCTAATATAAAATTAATTCAAATATAAAGTTAAAATAGATTTTTTTCCTACGCATACTAATTGTTGGAGGTAGATCCAAGATCCTACTTTGGTTCACAGAAAACAGTGGGGCAACTGCTAAGTAATAAACTCGGTAAAAGCATCAAAGCCTCAACTCGGATATTCTCATCAACTCGGAAAAGACTCTTCTCGAAAAAGTGTCTCGAACTTGAAGAGAAGTCGGACAATCCATCAACAAAGCCAGGAAATGGAAATTTTCTTATTCTGAAATGGAAAATTTCAGAAAATCTAGCATGAATATTCTAGATACAATCTTATCAAGAGAATTGCAAATTTTTCTTTATTCACTCTACTTTGTAACCGCCTATATAATCTATAAATAGAGGAGCAGATCCTTCAAAAAGAGGATCAACTTTTTGACCACACACATTAAGTTAATAAGAACTTTATTCGGCAATAATCTCTACTTGTTTAAGGGTTTAACTTCTTTCTCTCCAATTCACTTCACAAGAGTCCTTTCCCAATCTTCCCTCCTTTAATCAAGAACCTCGGATTTAGACCCTTTGTGCTAGACCCAAATCCAACAGTTGGCACCGTCTATGGGGACAACATCGAAGGACTTCTTCACAAAAGCGAAAGAAAGTTACTCTATAGGAAAAGATGGTTGAAGGCAAAATCACCATCAACTCACCAGAACAGAGGGATTCTCACCCTCAAGAGCACATTGATCCGACTAACGGATCACCTTTGAATTCAGCACGAACCCATGAGGAGAATCGTGAAGAAACTCACGATGTTACGAATCTTCCCGCGTCACCTCCGGGATCACTGTCGATTGAAACCTTAGTGCACAACCTCATCGCATAATATGAAGCTTCCGATCAAAGAAATGTAGAGCGGTTCAAATCTCGGATGAACGAGGTAGTCTCCCGATTATAGAAACTAATAGGCCAAGCAAAGAAGTGTTGGCCAGTATGTAGAGGAACCTGTTCGGAGGAATACCGAGTCCTCAACAAACTAGCATCTCCAGGTCAGAGCAATCTACAAGACAAAACATGTCTGGACAGCACACCCTAACGACTTTGGAGCAGCAACCGTACTAAGAATGATGGACAGCATGAGGTCAAAGTTCCATCAGGCTACCAGCTCGGCAACCGAGATAGGAAGAATCCTAGCTCAAGCTCAAAATTTTTCGTTCGTGCCGTGATAGAAAGAATCTCGGTAAACAGAGAGTTACAATTCGATGCCCTTGGTATGATGGAACCACAGACCTAGTAGAATTTATGAGTGTTTTCAACGTCATGATGAACATGACCAACTATAACGTGGATCAAGAAGATGCAGCTTACTGTTAGCACTTTGGTATGGTTCACCAAGTTGCCAACTGGGTCAATCGAGAGATTCAACCAACTTGCCGAGTTGTTCATGAAGCACTATGCCCTATTTGTTAACCAGGACACTTTAACAGCGAAGTTAAGATCCTTGAGGCAAGGGTTTGACAGGCCTGTGAAGTCGTACCTCGGACACTTTAAGAAAACCCTGACAAAGGCTAAAGCTAGCGACGACATGGCCATTGGAGCTCTCTGAACTGGGATGGTAACCAGTGAAGCTCTCAAACGTGACTTTTTTGTAAGTCGACCCAATACAATCTCGGATGCTCTTCGTAGAGCAGCCATGCACATGGATTATGTGGAGGAGAAGCAAATTCTTGCTCAATACCAAGAAACTCAACGCAACTCAGGAACAAAGGAGCCGAAAAAGGGCACTATGAGCTGAGACAATAAAAACCTTGACAACAACTTTTCAAGTCAAAGAGAGTGGTAGTCCTCGTGGAAAGCCATTCAATAACACCTATAATCGAAACGAGTACTATGTGTTTCATAACAAAGCAGGTCATTCAACTTCAAATTACAAGCAGCTGCAAGAACTTCTTGCCAAAAAATTTAGTAAGGGAGAATTGAAGGTCTCCGATAAAGAAACTCAGATATTTAAGGCACAAAAAGGGAAAGAAGCCGAGTTGCACGAAGCAGCTTTCAAGGCAGCAGGTCCGAATAACGATGCCCCAAAAATAACCAAGTGACAGAAACCGGTAGGGGACATTGCCAAGTATGGTGACCCACGGGTTGTTGTCAGCGTAATCATGGGTGGATTACAGTTTCACGATGATACTATCCGTTCAATCAAGAATTACGAAAAAAATTTTGTCGCCTCAGTTTACCAAGAACCAGCTGCACAGAGTATGCATACAATAGACTCAGAAATAACATTCACGGCTAAGGATGTTGAAGGAGTTAGTTTTCCGCACAATGATCCGATATTCATCAAACTTTGAGTTGCCGACTATGATATCTCATGAATTCTTATCGACACTGGGAGTTCTGTGGATCTGATCTTCAAGAAGACGTTAGACAATATGGCATTGCCAGATGCTCAACTCAAACCACTGGACAAAACTTTAACCGCATTCGATGGGAGGACAATCAACGCAATCAGAACAGTGAAATTAGCAATCTGAGTTGTAGGAATCACACGATGGATCAAGTTACTCATTGTAGATAAACTACCATACTACAACATGATCCTGGAAACACTCTGGATACACGCGATGAAAGTTATTCTGTCTAGCTATCATCAATGTGTTAAAATTCCAACAAGCAAAGGAATTTACACACTTCGAGGAGATTGAAAAATGTCTAGAACTTGCTTCATTGTCGAGTTGAAGTTACAAAATAGGTCATGCATGATCACAGCATCAGTAGGAGGCAAAGCATTATCGGAACCTTCTGCTCCTGAAAAATCAGATCGTTCAACTGTAGAATTCGTCAACATCGACTTGACGGACTCGTCAAAATGCGTGAGCATTGGAGTTAACTTGAGAAAAACAATCAGATACGAGTTGATTCAACTCCTAGAGAAGAACGTGACAACATTCGCGTGGACAGCAATTAGCATACCTGGAATCAGTCCGGAGATTACAAGTCACATGGAAGAAGCTAACAAAAAAAAGAACAAAGGAGGTCTTAGTTTTCGTGAAATTCAAGCTTTCAATAATGCTTTGCTAGGAAAGAACAGTTGGCGACTAATTAAAAAACAAGACAACTTACTAGGTCTTGTTATATTAAAATATTACGCTCATAATTCATCTACTTTAAACTGCAAAAACTCAAAAGGTCCATCCCATGTGTGATAAAGAATTATGTTGGGCAAATGCCTCATTGCGGAACACTATAATAAAGCTATTGGAAACATAGTAGACTCTTCCATTTGGCATGATTCTTGGTCCTTTACTTCAAAAGTCTTGCAGATCCATGGCCCATTCAAAAAACATTAGGAAAATTCTAAAGTTGCTGATCTTATGCTTCAAACTCAACCACCTGGAATGTTGAGAAAATCAGAGAAATGCTACCAGACTTTGAGGCAGAATTCTTAAGCATCCAAACAAGCATTTTCAATCAAAAGAACAGAGTGATCTGGACTCGTTATATACGTGAAGATTACAAAGTAAAGTCAGATTACCTCGCTAAAATTTTTGAAATCTCCAAGATCAATCCCTGACACCCATCACCAAGTTTCGTAGGAAGCCTTAACTGGAAAAAGGACATATGTGCAGATACTTATTCAATTAAATTCAAAACTTTTCTATGGAAAGTTGTACAAAATGTTTTACCTCTTGGAAAGAACCTTGCAACTAGGAATTTAAATGATTTAGCAAACTGATTTTTCTGCGGAGAGCTTGAATCAAATGAACACATCTTCTACACCTGTCGATTTGCTAAAGATTTATGTCAAAAAGTTCCTCTCTGTGATCTGTGGAACCCGAACGGTATCGACACTATCCACGCAGCAATCCACCAAACAAAATCAATGATTTGCTTTTATCTGAGTAGAATAAATAGCGACCATGTATTCTCATGGATTTGCTGGTCTCTCTGGTTATCACACAATAAACTCATCTCTGAGAAATAGAGAATAAATGAAGAGGAAACTACTTGGAAGGGACTGAGAATTGCACAAGAAAATTTGAAAGCTCAAGGTAATGAAGTCATACTGCTTAAAATCTCAGATTGATCGACACTTTCGGAGAAGCAGATCTCATCAAATCACCATCTCTGTTTTTTGGACGCTTCATGGAGTGAGGTAAAAAAGCAAGCTGGTCTCGGATGGGTGCTTTTTAGTTAGGATGGTCACCACTAACAAGCTTAAATACCTTCACCAACTTCATTAACTCTGCTTCAATTGCAGAAAGGAATGGTTTTGGATCCGCCATAGTTCAAGCGAAGACTCTTCGATTCCCCAAAGTAATTTTTTCCTCAGATGATCGCCAATTGATTCAAGTAATCTGTGGTAAGGATTACCCGATTGAAAGTTACAAAATCATTCGGGATATCCAAATCTTGACTTTATCTTTTTATGTGTAGTGTTTCGTTTCATTAATGAGAAGACAATGTTTTAGCCTACGGGCTAACAAAAAATATTTTCTTGAAGCCCAAAACTTTTTTATTTCCTAAGTTTATTGAATGAAATAATTTAGCCAAAAAAAACACATATTCTTGATTTGTATATAAAATTAAACCGGTCTTTAAATAAATTCAGTATGTTAAACCAAATTTTGGAAATATTGAAGGGGATAATAAGTAAACTAATGTCGTAGTTGTTAACAAAAGGGTGGCTGGCTTGAAAACTAAGTTTGATCTTGCTTTTAATTAAAGTAAGACTAATGCATCTCAGATTTTCCATGCATACCTATAATTCAAATTAATATTCTGAATCTGTTGACTCTTTTGTTTCTTTCTGATTATTGCGATGGCGCTCTCAAAAATCTCATTACGAGTGCCCTTTTATATTTTCATCACATTTGTCATTTTACCATTTTTTAATTGAATATTCTGTTTAACAATACTGCTAATTAAAAAACAAAGTATAGGCACTAATTAAGTACTAACCTTCTTTAAAAAAAATTAAAGTAAGTACATAACTATCAAATTGCGTCAAGTTGCTGAATGTGGATAACACTCACATTATTCATTACATCAATGGTTGAATTCATATAAAATAACATGTTCCTTCTTCTGTTTCATTATTCATTATGTAGCATGTTGTTAGATTTTTCTTGTTTCACTTTATTAAATATTTTGTATATTTCAAATGTATTTGATATTTCATTACTATTAATATTGTGCCGAGGACAGGTAGGTCAGTGGTAATGATTACTTTAAAAATCCTCAGACACCCGGGTTAGATTTTTCCCATGTGCAAGGAGAAAGAAAAATAAAAATTAGAGTTTGGGCTTTGGCTATGGATCGGGCCTTGTCGATCCAACTATAGTAAGATTGCCAAAAAAATATATTGTGTAGTATATTTTATATTGTGGGGTAGAATAGAAAATATACTATATTGTGGTTTTGACCTAATTGGTCTTTATGTACAGTCTTGTATAAATATTGTAACTTGTGGAATGAATAAAACAAGTCGTTTAGTACCTACTTCTACATAATATCAGAGCTGACCTAATATTTTCGAAAGTCTCATTTGCTAGTCATGGACGTAGTCGTAGCCGTAGGTGATGGTGCCGTTGTGCAAGCCATCGCGATAGTGTCACCGTACAGTTTGTCGAGCTCAGATAATCCATGAGCACTCATCTCTCCAATCAAGTTGACTGGAGACAATTACAAAGAATGGTCTGTTCAGATGTTGAATGTGTTGCATGCAAAGAGGAAATTAGGATTCATAAATGGAACTCTTACTAAGCCTATGATGGATCATCCTGATTTTGCGAATTGGCAAACTGTCAATTCGATGGTGGTGGGTTGGATTCGTACAGCCATAGAGCCGAAGGTGAAGTCCATCATCTCTTTTATCTCAGATGCCAACCAGTTGTGGACGTAGTTAAAGGAACATTTCTCTGTGAGTAACACCGTGCGTGTTCATTAAATCAAGTCACAACTAGCATCATGTTGTCATAGTGGTTTTATGGTGTTTGAGTTTTATGGATGTCTGTGTTCATTGTGGGAAGAGCTACAAATGTATCGGTCTTCTGAATTGTACTTGTGGTGCTTTGAAACAATTCTCTATGGAAAGAGAGGAAGAAAAGCTTCATCAGTTTGTCATGAGATTAGATGATGCTTGTTTTGGGTTTGTGTCTGCTACGATATTGAGGTTAGATCCCTTACCATCACTTGGAGAAGCATACTCGCATGTGGTTCGTGAGGAACAACGCGTGTTATCTTCTCTTGATCGTGAACAACAAAGTGTTGTTGGGTTTTTGGCCAGATCACATTTTGATTATGGGGGTAATGGCAGTGGCTCATACACGACAATAATGAAGAAATCCAATATGGTATGTTCGCGTTCTGGTTAAAGTGGTCATGAGAAAGCGACTTGTTGGAAAATTGTGGGATTTCCAAAGTGGTGGACAGAGAGAACCACGAGTAACGATCATGGCAAGAGCGCTGGTCATGGACAAGGTCGTGGTTCTGGACGTTACAAAGGGCAACTTGCCGCTACTCACGCAACCAGTTCAAATTTTTCTACTTCTCCTGAGTTAAATCCGATTAGTGGAAACAGTTGCGCATCTTCTTGTTGATAAGCAAATTTTGGTAATCCAGATAATCTGTCGTGGAAGCAAGGTCTAAGTGATGTGATTGTTGATACTAGAGCTTTACATCACATGACTAAAAAACTTTCTTGTTTACATGATTTCCGATCTATTTCTCCATGTGCTGTAGGTTTTGCGAACAGTAACAAAATATTCGCTATTAGTACAGAAACTTTTCCGATTATCTGATATTATATCATTGACAAATGTGTTATATGTACCTTCACTCAATGGAACCTTTGTTTCAGGTGTTATATTGTTGAAGCAGAGATCGTGTGTGGCTATGAAGATGCACTCTGTGTTTTATAGGACCGTTTCACGAAGATGCTGATTGGAGCCGATGAAGAACGTTATGGAGTATACTAGTTTTCACATACGACCTCCAAGTTGAATTCAGTGTCTTGTATCTTCGATCATATTGTCTGGCATCACTGTTTTCGACATGCTTCTTATTCAGTATTATCTAGTTTACCATTGTCTAGTAGTTCTTCTCAACTGCATTCTCAATCTTCTGACATTTGTTTACGTGCAAAACAAACAAGAGATGTATTTCCAGAAAGTTTTAATAAAGCAACTGAACCTTTTTCTTTGATGCATTGTGATTTCTAGAGTCCATACCGTGTTTCTAGTTCCTGTGGAGCAATATATTTTTCTATAGTTGTAGATGATCATTCTTGTGCGGTCTGGATGCACCTCTTGTCGTCTATATCACAAGTAAAAACGGTATTACAAGAGTTTGTTAGTTATGCAGACAAAGAGTTTGGCAAAAGTATTAAAGTTGTACGTAGTGACAATGGTTCGGAGTTCATGTGCCTTGTTTTTTACTTTCGTGCGAATGAGATAATACATCAGACCTCTTGTGTGTATACTCCTCAACAGAATGGACGTGTAGAGAGGAAACACCGTCACATATTGAATGCTGCGAGGGCGTTGCTCTTTCAGGCCTTGTTACCCATTAAGTTTTGGTAAGAATTTGTTTTGACTATAACATATTTGATCAATCAAACACAATCTTCGGTACATAAGGGTCGTTCTCCGTATGAGGTACTTCATGGATTTGAACCTGATTATGCTCGCCTTTGTGTCTTTGGATCACAGTGTTATGTTCATCGTGTGTTGAGGGATAGAGACTAGTTTAGTGAACACAATCGCCAATGTGTTTTTGTTGGCTACCCTTTTGGTCAAAAGGGTTAGAAGGTATATGATATAGCCAATGATGAGTTCTTGGTTTTGAGAGATGTGGTATTTCGAGAAGATGTATTCCCTGATGCTGTTGCACGAGAGTCACCAGACAATACACTTGTTTAGGCTGCGAACATGGACATTTATTGGGTAAACACATGCTGTGAGGATATACCTATGAGTACTTTGCTGGATAGGGAGAACTCGTCTTGTAATACAGACGTTTCTGAACCCACTATGGATGCGTTTGTTGTTCTGGATGATGCAGACATAGTCGCACCTTCGAGTATTATAATTGATGATATCATGGGGGATTCTCGTACTGCACAACCTGTGTTACCTCCTTTGTCAGGTACAGATGGAGAAGTTATGGCTCCTGAGAGTGATCCAGTTGCAACACGATGCAGTAAGCGTGTCACTCAACTTTCAGTGAAGCTGAAAGATTATGTTCAGTATAATCCCATGTGTAAAGTAGATTCTCCTGATTCTCCTCTGTCTCCATCAACATCTTCTGTGGTCCATGGTATGTGCCTTTATCCTCTCACGGATTTCATCTCTGATGACAAATTTTCTGACACTCATAGAGCATACCTGGCGGTAATATCGGACAATGTCAAACCCAAACACTTTGGTGAAGCGGTTAAGATATAGGTGTGGGGCAATGCTATGACTAAATAAGGCGTTGTTCTTGAGGATCAACATACATGGGATATTTTTGATCATCCTGATGGTCGTGTGGTAGTGGGTTCTTAATGCGTTTATAAAACAAAGTATAATACTGATGGTAGAGTGGAGCGATACAAGGCACGCCTTGTAGTTCTTGGCAATGATTAGATTGAGGGATAACACTACTCCAAAACATTTGCACATGTTGTCAAAATGAAAAATGTTCGTTTCTTGCTTAAACTTGTGACAACTCCTGACTGGAAAGTGTATCAAGTAGATGTTAACAATACGTTCCTCCATGGTGATTTGGAAGAAGAGGTGTACATGAAACTTCCTCTAGGTTTTTGTCACTCTCATCGCAATAAGGTTTGTCGTCTTCGCAAATCTCTGTATGGAATAAAGCAGGCACCACGTTGTTGGTTCAAAAAGTTTTCAGATGCTTTGCTTAAGTTTGGATTTAATCAATCTTATGATGACTACTCGTTTTTCTTGTACATGAAACAAGGCAAGGAAATTTGAGTTTTGGTGTATGTTGATGATTTGTTGATTTTTGGTATTGATGAATATCTAGTGTAACGTTTCAAGGACTATCCCAGCAAGTGTTTTTTCGATGTAGGACCTCGGCAAGTTGAAGTACTTTCTTGGCATTGAGGTTAGTCGTGGGCTGGTTGGTATCTATATGTCACAATGCAAATACGCATTGGATATCATTGTAGATAGTGTACTTTTGGGGTCTAAGGTGGCAGTGACACCTTTGGAACAGAATCATTAGTTTGCTTCAAATGATAGGACTCTTCTCAGTGGTACAACAAAGTATAGGACATTAGTTGGTCGTTTAATATACCTCTTGAGTACCAGCCTAAACTTGAGCTATTCGGTGCATATGTTGTCCCGATTTATGCAATCACCACGAGAAGCACATTGGGAGGCTACCCTTAGAATTGCACATTATTTGAATAGTTCTTCAGGTTCAGGTATATTGCTCAAATCTGATGCAGATTTATCCCTCTAGGTTACTAGGATTCTGATTTGGCTTCTTGTCCCTTGACAAGAAGATCTTTGAGCGCCTATGTTGTCATGGTAGGGGGTTCACTGGTCTCGTAAAAGAGCAAGAAACAAGATATAATTTCTCATTTCTTTGCTGAAGCTGAGGACAGGGTAATGGCAGTTGCCTTATGCGAGGTTAAGTGATTTCTATAGTTGATGAAATAGTTGGGTATTGAACAAGCTGCGGCAGTCTAACTGTTCTGCGATAGTAAGGCTGCTATTCATATTGCTAGTAATCTAGTTTTTATAACAAAATAAAGATATTGAGTCCAATTGTCATGCTGTTCATGATGAAGTTAGTGTTGGTATTATCTCCTTACATCATGTTCGTACTAATCAGCAATTTGTAGACATCATGACTAAGGTGTTGGGTATAGACCATTTTCATTTCTTAATGTCCAAGTTGGGCATTCATGACCTTTATGCTCCAACCTGAGGGAGAGTATTGTAGAGTAGAATATGAATTATATTATATTGTGGATTTGACTTAATTGGTCTTGTGTACACTCTTATATAAATATTGTAACTTATGGAAAAATAAGTTGTTCAGTATCTAACTCTACATTTTATGATTGAAAAAATTATATTATAATACAATACTTTTAAACATAAATTTTGAGAAAATGAAAATGTAAATTTATATAAAATTTCTTATATTATGAGAAAGAGAGAACAGTGTGTCCAAAGAGTCAATTGTTTTTTTGATATCCAAAACGATTATGCATTGATTTGCTAATAATTTGGTCAAATCGAACAAATAACTGATCTTCTATTATTCACCATATAACCACTAAAGCATGACCTAAACAAGTACAATAAAACCACGCATTTAATTAACTCGATAATAATAGTTAACAAAAGAAAAAAAAATATATATGTATATATTAGATGATGATATTGAAATGTTAAATTTTATAAAAGTAGAACCCAGTAAATGTTAAAAGTATTGGACTGTGTGTGGCGTGTTAGTTAATGTGTATTATAAGTTTTTGAAAAAAACATAAACTTTTTTGCCAAAGTTTAATATCAATTTTACCCTATTTTTATAATAATTTATTTTCAATTAAATCGTAAAGCGTTTTATTAGCGTTTTATTAGCGTTTTAATCTCTCATATAATAACAAAATGACATCATTTTTGCTAATATGTTGACTTACGAAACTAAGTAAAATGATGTTATTTTGCTTGATTAAAAAAAAAATCAAAATTCGAAATTGAAGAACTTGCAGTGTATTCTTCTCTCCAAACTACATGTCTAGGTTAATTTAATTCTTTTTAAGACATTTGTTTGGTTCTTACTCTATTATCTGCAGATCTCAATTTATATAAACATATTCGATCGAATCTGACTTAGTGATGCCATGGATCGTGAAATTTATGCAAAAATATTTTTCTTTGATTGTTGTTTGTGAAAAGCTCACAAAGTTGGTTCTATGGTAGTTTTTGGCTGAATCAAATCTCTATCTCTTCATCGATAGTTTTGTTGTGTTCACCATCACTCAAAAATCTTTATTGATTTCATATTTGAGATTGTTATTTGTGGAGAAATTGGGGATTAGGAATTTCAAGAGTTGTAAAACCAAAATCGAACTTTCAGAAGAATAGATTGTGAATCATGATAGAGATTTGGAGTCTACACGGTCTATAGACTTTTGTTATTTGGATTTGAAGAAAATGGATTGTATTAGATATATTGTATTGGTTTAGTATTTTGGTATATTTGACCGGTTTACTCTTGATATAAACTCTTGAATGCTTCCTTTCACATTCAACAAGAAATAATATTGAGTTTTTGTTTACACATTTGATATGGTATAAGAGTGTAACAAACTATTCTTACTTACGCCATTGTTTCTCGTTCACAAAGCTTGATGAAATCAGTATTCAACGTTTCCGCTATGAAACAATTGATTCTTCACTGAAAATCAGCTTCGCCTTTGCTTGTATCTTCACGATGTGTTCAATTTTCTTTCGAGTCTTCCTCTTTTCTTTGTTCTGAGCTTAAATCTTCGTATTTCTTGACCTTCGATTGTTGCGATTTCTTTCTTAATCAACTACGTAGCACAATCTTTTTCGTTGAATTCAATCTTTTCACTCTGAGATGGAATCAACAACTCGGGAACACAATCGCAGCTCGGGCAATCAGAATCAATATACGGATATTTATGAGAATCCATACTTCCTCCACTCTTTTGATCACGCCGGACTGGTTCTCGTTTCCGATCGCCTTACTTCAGGTTCGGACTTCCATTCTTGGCTTCCCTCTGTTAAATGGCTCTAAATGTTTGTAATAAAGTAGGCTTTATAGATGGAACTATAAAACAACCTCTGATTGGTCATAGAGACTCAGGATCTTGGTCTAGATTTAATGACATGGTAGCAACATGGTTGATGAATTCTATGTCGAAGAAGATAGGTCAAAGTCTTCTCTTTATGTCAATAGCTGAGGCGATTTGGAACAATTTAATGTCCAGATTTAAACAAGATGATGCTCCTAGAATTTATGAAATCGAACAAAGACTGAGCTCTATTCAACAAGGCTCTACTACACAGAGCTGGTTACTTTGTGGGAAGAGTATAAGAACTATGTTGAATTGCCTATATCTACTTGCAGGAAATGTGGATGCACTGCAACAGGTTTATGGGAAAAGCTGCAACAAAGAAGTCGTGTAACGAAATTCTTATGGGACTGAATGAAATGTTTGAACCTACTCGTCGTCATATCTTGATGTTGAAGCCGATTCCTTCTATTGAAGATGTTTTTGATATGGTTGCACAAGATGAAAGACATAGATCAATAAGACCACATACCAGGATTGATAATGTTGCCTTTTAAGCTTCCGTTACAGATGGTTCTTCTACTAATGTGAATGAAGACATTTATAATGGTTCTAAGGATAATGCTGCTTGTGCTGCTTATAACAAATCCAAGAAACCATATTGTACTCATTGTAATCGGATAGGACACACTATTCAAAAGTATTTTAAACTACACGGCTATCCTCCTGGACATAAGATGAATCAACATCAACAACCTAATAATGCGAGTCATTCACAGCAAACTGTAGGTTCAACATCTGGTGCTACAGCTAATGCAAGTACTGTCACTAATGCTATTCCCTCTGTGATCACTCTTGATATAAGCAGATTTTCTAAGGATCAGGCAAATCCCTCATTACTTAGCTGAATGCTCAAATTCATGTTCCAGAGAAGTCATCTACTAATCTCAGATATGAGAACATCATTCTCACATATCAGCATCACTTTCCTCTTTATATAGCAAAGTTTCTCTTGATAGTTGGATCATAGATAGTGGAGCAACTAGCCACGTCTGTTCTAATCTCGCTTTGTTTAGAGAAATTTCTTCTATAACAGGTGTTACAGTCTCCTTACCTAATGGTACTAGAATACCAATCACTCATACAGGCACAATTTGTATTACTCAGCATATTATTTTGCATGATGTTTTACATGTTTCTAATTTCAAGTTTAACCTGCTGAGTGTTAGTTCATTACTGCAACATTTGGATTCTTTGTGTTCTTTTTCTTTATATTGATTTTTGTTTTCTTTAGGACCATACTCGGGGCTTGACAATTGGTAGAGTAATCCTAAAACATGGTCTGTATATTCTTGAGGCTGATGTCAAATCTACTTCTACCGATGCTATCTCCTTTTGTGATTCATTGCTGGAAGATAATCATCTATGGCATTGTTGCTTAGGGCATCCTTCTCAAGCTAAGATAGATCATTTGTCGTGTATTTTACCATTGTCAAAATCGAAGTCTCATTCATTCCATTGTGATATTTGCCCTTTGGCTAAGCAAAAACGTCTTCCTTTTGTTTCTATTAATACTTTGTCTTCTTTGCCATTTGGTTTGATTCATTTGGATATATGGGGTCCATTTAGTACAGAGTCTATTGAAGGGTCTAAGTATTTCTTAACCATTGTAGATAGTTGTAGTCGACTCACATGGGTTTATATGCTTCGTAATAAAAGTGATGTTGCCATTGTTTTCCCTGATTTTATCAAATATGTTCACACTCAGTATAATATTAGCATTAAAGCAATTTATAGTGATAATGCTCCTGAACTTTCTTTTACTCAAATTGTGAAAGGTAATGGTATGTTACATCAGTTTTCGTGTGCATATACTCCTCAGCAAAACTCTGTTGTTGAGAGAAAACATCAACATTTGTTAAACATTGCTTGTGCTTTACTATTTCAGTCTAATTTGCCTCTGATCTATTGGAGTGATTGCATCTTTACAGTTGTGTTCCTTATTAATAGAACACCATCTCTGTTACTTGGTAAATTGACTCCTTATCAGCATATGCATAATAAAGCACCTGACTATGATTTTTGAAATATTTTGGTTGCTTATGTTATGTCTCTACACACAATTAGGATAGAAACTAGTTTAGTCCTCGTGTTATTCCTTGTGTTTTTCTTGGATATCTTTCAGGGTACAAAGGCTATAAGGTTCTTAATTTGGAAACAAATGAGATTTTGATTTCTAGAAATGTTATTTTTCATGAGATTATATTTCCTTTTAAAACTGAGAAGTCTTTGGTTCAATCTGATGATCTTTTTCATGATTCGATTCTTCCTTTATCCACTCATGTTGTTGTTGATAACATGATGCCTTTTCTTGATCTTAATAATTCTGATGATTTGCCATTGCATTCTACCTCTGTTGATCACATTTCTGAACATGTAGAACATCATGAAACCACTGATTCAATGCAAAGTAATACAAATATGCCTCAGACAAGTTTACATGATTCTAGTACCTCTTCTATACCTGAGAGTATGGCAGCTGATACAAGAGAAACTTTATCATTTAATGCAAGACCAAAATGGCAAGCTAAAACTCCAAGGTATTTGTTTGACTATCATTGTTCTCTTCTCCAATCCATACCACAAATTTATGATTCTAAACAGATCTCGGATTATAACCCTTTTCCTCTTTCTAATGTTCTCACATATTCAAAACTCAATCCTTCCTATAAGACTTTTGTTTTGAACTGCACTCTTGAGACAGAACCACATAATTTTCAGCAGGCAATGGCTCATCCTCATTTCTTTAAAGCAATGGATGTAGAGATTACTGCTATGGAATGTCAAAAAACATGGTCAGTTGTTACATTACCACCTGGAAAGAATGTAATAGGCTGTAGATCGGTCTTTACGATTAAATGCAATCCAGATAGCACAATTGACAGACATAAATAAAGGTTAGTTGCTAAAGGATATACACAAATGGAAGGCATTGATTATATAGAAAAATTTTCTCCAGTTGCTAAGGTGGCCAGTGTAAAACTTCTTCTTGGTCTTGCTTCCATATATGGTTGAAAATTGACTCAAATGGATGTCACCAATGCGTTCTTGCATGGTGATCTTGATGAAAAGATATATATGAGTCTGCCACAAAGATATACACTTGCAGATGGTGTTCTTCCACCTAATCCAGTTTGCAAACTACATAAGTCAATTTACGGATTGAAGCAAGCCTCTCGCCAGTGATATCAATGCTTCTCCAATGTGATTTTTCAGGAAGGATATGAACAATCACTAAGTGATAACACCTTATTTGTCAGGCAACGAGGATCCTCTTTTATTGCTCTTTTAGTATATGTCGATGACAATTTGATTGCATCAAGCGATGATACATGACTACAAGTTTTAAAAGCAGCTCTTCATAAAGCATTTTTCATAAAGGATATGCGAACACCTTGGTATTTCTTAGGATTAGAAATTGCTCGGAACAACAAAGGAATGTCTATTTTTCAGAGAAAGCATGCTCTTGACATTTTGGCTTCAACAGATCTCCTTGCTTGCAAGCCTCTACCACTCCTATGGATCCTAATGTGAAGTTGAGTAAAGATACATGAATTCTTTTTCAGGATCCTTCTCCTTATAAGGAACTTATTGGGCGTCTTTTATATTTGATGATCACACGACTGGACATCACCTTTGATGTACATAAATTGAGTCAATTCATGTCAGCTCCACAGATGTTCATCTTCAAGCTGCTAACCGGATACTGCACTATATTAAAAACAATCATCGCCAAGGTTTGTTTTATTCTAGTGCAGAATTATGCTTAAATGCCTTTGCTGATGCTGATTGGGCAACTTGCCATGATACAAGAAGGTGTATTACTGGTTTCTGCATATATCTTGGTAATTCTCTTATCAATTGGAAGTCAAAGAAGCAGAATACAGTGAGTAGAAGTAGCACCGAAGCAGAATATAGGAGTATGGCTTTAGCTACTTGTGATTTGCTCTGGTTTCATCAACTGCTTAAAGATCTAAAGGTTACAGTTAGTAGGCAACTAAATTGTTTTGTGATAATAAGTCGACTATGCACATTGCTACAAATCCCGTATTTTATGAGAGAACGAAACATATAGAGATTGATTGTCACACTGTTAGAGATCAAGTCAAGAATGGTTTCTTGAAGCTGTTTCATGTGACTAGTTCTAATCAACAAGCTGACATTTTAACCAAGGCACTTCACCCAGGTCCCTTTCATACGATTCTGGACAGAATGAACATATCAAGCCTCTTTTCTCCTTCATGATATTCGGATTAAATAGCTTGAAGGGGGGGGGTGTATTAGATATAGTGTATTGGTTTAGTATTTTCTTATGAATTTCGATATACTTGACCGGTTTACTCTTGTATATAAACTCTTGAATGCTTCCTTTCACATTCAATGAGAAATAATATTGAGTTTCTGTTTACACATTTGACAGATTGGAGTGGAGAATCGATAATCTGAAGAAACAAAGGAAAAAAATGCTTGTAATTTCTTCATTTTTTTAAAATAAATTGAGCAAAACGATGTCGGTTTGCTCAGTTTCATAAATCTAAACATTAGCAAAAACATTGTCCTTTTGTCCTGAAACCGTGGGATTAAAACACTAACAAAACGTATAGTAAATGCTTTTACGATTTAATTGGAACTGAATTATTATGAATAATAGGGTAAAGTTGAAGATTTTTCATAAAATTTGGAATTGTTCATGACAAAAAATAATAGGTGGAAAAGTTCATATTTTTTTATGAGAAAAAATAAGTAGAGTGAGAAATAATTTGACGGCCCAAAATTGAACCTTACAAGTTTCTAATTAGATATTAATATTATTGGTTTCGAAATTAAACCTTACAAGTTTCTAATTAGATAATACTATTATTGATTATCAAAACGGAGAATTGCCTTTCATTCAATTATTCCGCCAAGTAGATTACTGTGACACCTCATGCAAATGTTTAGGTCCACCTTACTCTTTTTTCTGTTAACAGGTAACTAATCTCTCGTTACCAAAAGAAATGAGATAAGTATATACTTTTATACGATCACAACTGACCACTTCTCTATTTCAATTTCAACGCGATAGGAAATATATATTTTCCAATTTGCGAAATCATATATTAAATCGTCGATGTGATAATCAACCACCAAATGTTAAATTCGATAATGAATAAATTAAAAATTTACAATGTTTATCTACAAAACGAAACCAAAAAGGGTTCAAATTATCAATTGTTATAAAATAATAGTTACATAACTAATTCGACAACGAAACACAATACACTTTATCCACAACTTTTTTTTGTCAAAGGACATTAAACTCTTTAATTTTCCATTTTCCGATATATACTTCAATAGTCTTAACACACAATCAACTTTTCTATACAATTTCACAGTATGTTCCTGCAAAAATAGTTAATAAATGTTTTAACGCTGTTACCTGCTTTGAGTTCCAATCTAGTTTAAAGATGTACCACTTGTGCTTTATAACAACATAGCTGATGTTTAGCACTTGTGACATAGAATCTGACATTGGACCTAAAAAAATTGAGAGCTTTTTCTAAAAAATATTAATAGTTTATTTTGAATCAAATTTCTGTGGTTAATTTCTTTTTTTTACATTATACATAAGTCATAAACCTTAAAAAAAATTTAGTAAATCAGAGTCCAAAAAAATTTAAGTTATAGAGCCTAAAATATTTTTAAATAAAATTTAGGGTCCAGATTTTTTAATAAAGTTTAAGATCAAATTTTCTTTTTTTAACTGTTAGACTAGTCCTGTAAAGACTATTTTACTTTAGCAACACATGACCTATATTTTCTTTGAGACGCCTAGTGGCACAATTTTTCATATATTGGTTGTAAGATTGCTGTTGGAACTTTAGAAGACGATTTGGTGAATTTAGATCCTGAAACAGAGAAAGCAAGAACAAGAACAGAAAGCGGAGGTGAAGCAAGCTTCTGAACTTGAGCGAAATATTCATTCTCTCCAATTGCAGGATCGAGAATGATAATCACTCTGAGTTAACTCTGCAACTCTCCACTATGCACTTAGAGAAGATCTTCAAGATTCTTTTATGAGAGATCAAAATAGTAACCAGCGAAAGAAGAAGATAAACGAGAGAGAAGATCAATTCATCAAGATGTGATGAATTGATCTCTGATCTTATTTTCTGAATCTTTCTTCTAATCTCTATATTTCAATTTGTATCTCTAAACTCTTTTATATTGAGCTATGAGTCGGTGACATCAATCTAATAAACTAAGTTCCTTGATTGTTAATGAAGACGTGTTTTAAAGATATAATTGGTTTTATACTTTAATGATTTCTTTTAAAACTGAAACCAAACTAATATAACCAATTTTTAATAAACAACTATATCCAACAATACCCCCACTTGTTCATTATCATGATGTTAAAACCGATACAATGATGTCTATAAGAGTTGAATTATTATTTCATAAGAATCTATGCACATAATGTGTTTAACATTCAATATACAACTTAACTTTGGTTCATACGTTTCAAACATATATAGAAAACCTTTCAGTCTCTAGAGATTCTTTGTAATACCCACACTTGATAAATCCGTAAACACGAGTTGTGGAATGTGAATATGGTGTAAAGGAACGAGCCAAACTTGG
>OVBA01000888.1:0-53413 GCA_900406435.1 Lepidium aucheri
GTTCACCGGTGGATCAGCAGGTTGCTGGTTGTGTTGCCGGGGGAGCTGGGCATGAAGCTGATTAAATCGTTGATCCTAGGCGTTAAGCCTTTCGAGGATTTGGTTCGTTCGTCGATTATTCTGCTCGACCAGGTCTGCCATCATTTACTGCAGGTCGATTAGGGTTTGTCCTCGTGTGTTTGCGGTATTCGGCGGTCGGCCCGCGTTTGATGTCGTCGGTATGTTACTCTGATTGTTCGACTGATCCATTTTCGCCGTTTGTCGATTTACTTTGCGGTTGAAGTTGGTTCAGGCCCCACGGTGGGCGCCAAAATGTTGATGCTAAGACTCAACACTCGTAAGAATTGTGGAGCTTTGAATCGAATACTTTACTGAAAAAATAGATTACAAATGAGGGTCGAACAATTCCTTTGCTTGACTCCCAAGCTCTAGGGTTTTCTCTCTCTATTTTCCTATCTCCCTTTTTGAGGTTATGGACTATTTTTATAGGCTTTTTGACCTAGGGTTTCGGGGAATATTATCTCGAGATTCTCCAAGATTTCTGGCGAGCATGGAGAAAGTTGGTTGCTCGCTTAGTCGGCAGTGCTTTTTCTAGGCTTCGCGTGCTCGCCCCAAAAGATGTTACGCGGCTCGCCTAATTTCCTGCTCGGTCCATCTTCTCTAATCCATTACTATTGGGCCTCTTAGAAATTCTGGGTCTGCTACCAACAACATACATCTTTTTAATTCTATATAAGATCAAAAGGATCTAATAAATCACATACTTATCAAAAAATTAAAGCCGTTAGCTAACTTGTAGTTATATATATATATATATATATATATGTATATCAAATTTAATCATTAATTATCCTAGATCCACAATACTAGGCATGAACAAAATATCAAGATTCGAAATTCTAAACCAAAAATTACAGTATGGATTGGTTCTAGATCTTTTGAAATACGAGAATAAATTTTGTTGTCAGATATTTTCAGATATCAGTTTGGTTTGTGTATTATCCGAGAACTGAATACATACCCGAAAATTCTAAATATTTTCTTTGTTTTTTATAATATAGGCTAGATCTATTTTTCAATTTTTTAAAAAACTGAAATTTTAAATCTAACACTTTTAAGTCCAAATATCAATTTTAAGTAAGTATGAAACATCTTATTCCTAATTCCGTATAAGAAGTTTTTTGATTTTAGGTTTCACAGTTTTCCTAGGCAGATTATTTTAACGAATTAATTAATTTTTAAATTATTTAGATGAAAGGTATATAATAATTATGTAATTTTTATTTAATATGCTCTTATTTTTAGACTTTAAAATTTTGTTTAGAATTTCATTTTAGTTTTCTAATTTCAAATTATGTTTTTTAGATATTTGGGTATTTATAGTTAATTTTTATAGAATCGGATTAAAAAATATCCGAACCGAACCGTATCTGAAAAAATCTAGTTCTAGTGTGGATCTTCTATCAACTATCCAAACTGACCCGAACCCGACAAATACCTGATATCTCAGAGTTTTAACCCTAGAATCTAGTGAAAGTGCATATGAAATATTAGAAGGGATCTAACTCATGAAGACCAAATTGTTACACTATCAATTTTTAGACTAAACTTAAGCTAAGAAAAAATATGGTTGTTGTGGTTTAAATAATTAAAAGGCAATGGAGATAAATGGTGTAAAGTCATTTAAAATAAAAGAATCAGGTTCAAGACAATTGACAGGAAATCGGGATTATAGGCTAGATAACTATTCAGAGAACAATTAAAAGAATTCTTGAACTTGAAACACTATTATATAGTTCTCTATATCCAAAACTTGTCTTGGTACAACTTAAATCCAACAAGATCAAATTAGAAATCAAAAATAGGGAACAAGCTTAGACCGATCGACTTCATGCTTAGGATCGATTGCTCTTGTGATTCTAGTCGGTCTAATGAAGTTGCAATTTTTTTTTAGGATAGGAAACTGATCGGTCTAGGGCATGATCAATTGGTCTGATCTAATCATGTCTTTTTTTTTCTTCAGAATGGCTTATCTTTAGTAAAAATTACATATCTTCCTAACCGCTTGTCCAAATGACCTCAAACCAATGCCAAATGAAAGCTAACTCTTGTAGCTATCTTATATTGAAATTGGAGCTCGATCCAACAATATGAGATTTTTCAAAGAAAGTTAAACTTCTGATGCTTTACATAATTGTGCATATCTATATGCTCATTTTCACTCAAAACAGCTCATTTTCTCCCAATGTGGCATATGGCCTGAAAAGACTCGATAACGGGCTAAAAGACTCTAAACCCACACTTTGAGTGAACCAAATACACAAAACAAAACTTAGAAACCGATCAAAAATAGTTATCAGTATCGAACTCATACCAAACCAAATTTTTGAATTACCCAAATGGCACTTCGACCCTAATACCTAAATATCCAAAATCCAAAATACCAAACCAAATATCCATATGCTCAGACCTATACATTACTATGACTACTAAACAATACATCACTTTATTTAGAGCTTTAACTTGTCTTCAATACATGTATTTTGTTAAAGAAATTGTCTTAGATCTATTACATTTATAAAATAAATTCTTGCTTCTGTGAGAAGGAACTAGCAAGACAAGCTTGAAATCTAACTGGACATATGATTATTAGTTGTTCTAGATAGTCTTCAGTTGTTCCATAACTAAAAGTTTTAGAGATTGATTAAAACGGAGTGACTTCATTCTTAAAACCCTATAAAAATCATATCTATTCAACCTAATTTTTTTTTCTCTTTATAAAATGTGCTATCTCTCATACCCATGAGTGTGAAACTGATTCGATGGGTGGACCGTAGTGACATCAACTACCTCCCGTGGTCGACTACATGGTGCTGCAAAACATGATGCAATACAGCAGGCTACACCCGTTATTTTAGGTCTGATTGAGATTTATCTTGGAATTGATCTTTGTGTAGATATTACATCACAGACATTTGCGATGGTACATGATGATTTTGAAGAGAAAGTTCAAGAGTTTGGTAAAGAGTCTGAGGATAGTTCTAACACGGAATCTGACGAATATGGAAGTGAATCATATTAAGTAGTAGAACATTGTATGAGTTTTCAAGTGTGTGTTCTTAAATTTATAACATCCAGTTTAAAATTTTATAATTTTAAGATTAAATTAAAAATTGTAACATCTAGATTTTAATGTAAATTTTTTGAAAATTTATTATACCGTCAGAAACCATCAGTACATCCGACGGTTGTCGACGTGATTTATTCGATTTTTGTTTAGTTTATCATTCTAAAATGTTAAATAATTACGAATATTTATTTCCCTCAGTTTCTGTCGGTATATTCTGATGGCATATAGGAGAGAAATTAAACCACCAAAATGAGTTTTTCGCTTTGAGGACAAAAACATTAAGGTAACCGATGGCTTTCGATGGCTTTTCCATCGGTCAAATATTTATAAATTTCCAGACTCTTCATATTCCTCCCCTCTCGCGAAAACACACCTAAACCCTCCATCTTCCACCGGCGACATAATTCTCTATTGCCACCGTCAAAACCGTATTTATCCAGCGGAAAGATGCTTCACACATCGATTTGCGGCTAAGAAGCATTTTGTTAAAACTTTGATTTATGCAATTGATGATTATCAAGTTGATTTGGGCATAGAAGTTTTGATTTATGAGGAATCTAGTGAGGTATAAATTTGAATTCGAGATTGGTTGTGATAATTGTGTGAATTTGATTTGGAAGAAAAACATTTTCCTCTGATGGAATTTTTGTTTTTGTTTGAAATTTTTTTTTTTTAAATCTGATTCCGATTTCTATAAAAGATTCAAAAAGGTTTGATGATGATTAAATTGTGTTATTGTGATAATTTCCGTGTTAAATTGGCCAAAAACACATTTTCTGTGAAGAATATATATTTTTTTTTACATTTCGGTACATATTATTTGTTATTTTTTTTATTTATTATGATTTGCATAAAATTTCTTTCTTAGTTATAGGATATAATTTATATATATATTTAGCATGATTTATAAGTAATATATTTGAATTATAAGTTATATACATGAATTATAAGTTACATATATATATATATATATTAGAATTAAACATATTTTTCAAATTTTTTATAAGTAATTATTAATTCTATGAATTATAAGTTATATATGTTTTATGAATTATGCAAAACTATAAGTTATATTACGTATATTAATTTTACTTTTTTCCTAGGCTTTCGTACCAGCAGTTTCAGTGATCACAGCATCGAGGATCACAGGATCAGGATTCTGATCAGACGTAGAGATTGATCGATAATCCGCCTATTGTGCCTGAGACACAACCACAAGTATGACAGTCGCCTACACATCTAACGATTGAGCAGTTGCTGACACATAATGGACGTGGCCACCTTTAAGTCCTTGATCCATCTCTTGAAAATGGATCGACATGGTAAATATTTAAATTTTAAAACTTTTAGTTAATGTAATTTTTATGGAATAACTCATTTTTTCCAATTACAGGTTTCACATTGAGATTCCGATAGTTACATTGATGAAGCTCATAATCCAGCCGCAGCTCCCGTTTGCATATCCTACTTTTAGCAAGTTCTCTTAGGATCTCAAAGAGTTGTGGTTCAGATTTTTCACGGTAATCAACTAATTTCTACTAATATTTTAATTTTTAATAGAATTTACTAATATTTTAATTTGTTATAAAATTTACTAATATTTTACAATTACTAACAACATTATAACTAGGCAGCTCATTGGACATATGAGGTTCAAAAGGAATTCCAGGAGCAGTGCGCTATCTCCTACAAACACCACGTCCATGGCTGGAAGTTGTCGTGGGAGAAAGATCCGAGCAAGCTGCCCACTCATTGCCCGGTGACTCGCTACACGGAGTTCATAAGTACTGGAGATGCTCGGAGAAGAGGACGGTATCCGAAAGGAACAAGAAGAACCGTTTGACTGGTCAGCCGGAGAAAGTGTTGGGGACACACAATGCCGGTTCTCAAATATTAGAGCAACGTACATGAGTGATGGTAAGTTTTATTTTCTTACTGTAATATTTCAATATATAGTTGCTTCTGAAATGTCTTTTGTTATTAGATTATTAAGCAGGGGTATGAACATGATCGTGTCAAGTACGAGCAACTGGAGATGTGCAAAAGGAGACTGTTCAGACCCTTCAGGAGACTCAGGCCGTGCTACAATCGTTTGAGGCAAGGTACGAGAGATAGGATGCTGAGATGGTCAGATTCGTAGAGATATTCAAGAATTTCTCATCTTTCCAAAGTAAGACTTAAAATCCGGAGATTCAGTGTTGTATCGTGTATATATTTTCAAACCTAGAAAATAATTTATAAAATTTATATTTATTAAAATTTTATATAATTATTAATCTTAAAATTATTTAATTAATTTGTAAAAAAATTGTTTGTCGTAAACAGTCGGAAACTACCAATGAGATCCGATAAAGACGTTTACGATGGTATTCGACAGAGTATCTTCTGACCGGTGCCACGAGTTTTGGCACCGACTGAAACTGACGGAGAACTGCTTCACCGTCTTTGACATGCTATTTTACAATGGTTTGCGATAGTTTATTTTTGACGTTGAATGACAGAGTTGTATTTCTGACCAAGTTATAATGACGTGACTCATCTGTTGAAATATACCCTTTCCAACCATATTTTAACGGAAAAACTGGTCGAAATAGTCTTTTTTTTAGAGTTATAATAATATAATTTTCTAAACATAATTAGATATGAACCAAATATTTTATATGAAATATATCTCTTCTATGTATATATATATATATAAGTATATGATTACAAAAATAGGGACTGAAAAAAAAGACAGTGGACGGCCGCCATAGAGACATAAGGTTCACAGACAATGATGAATTGCCGAGAGAGATTTTTGTTCCCAAATGCAGCATATAGATCCCCAATTATGTCAAATGGACAGACAATACGTTATTGTTTTAGATATATTCATATTTTAATTGCAAAAAAATATCCTCACCAAGAAGATCACACACACTTGACAAGTTGGGTAAATAAAAGAGATTCGAGCATTAAATGTATTATTATTTATCTGAATCAGAAGCTATGGGCAATATGAAGCATACAAAACTATCTTTATAACAGTTGGTCTTGTCTCTTTATCCCAAATGAACATCGATCATCTTATATTTTTGGAAAGTGGTCACACTCTTTTCTTTACCGACAGTCATTTACCAATATCCAACTTAGAAAACTTACGATTCACTAGAGACCATCAAATACCATGCTAGCTTTTTTTCTTTACTTTTAATATATACTACTAAAAAGAACCCAAAAATAATAAATTATATAAATTTTCATTAAGTAGTATTTTAAAATTGGTTTAGGAATGAACATATAATTCCTTAAAGAGCTTTTATATGCTTTATTTTTCATAATAAACAAACTTGGAAAAAACAAACTTCAGGTGCATTAAAGATGTTTAATGGTTTATAGATGAATACAAGTTGACTCAGAATTTTTTTTGTTAACAATTGAATTGACAATGTCCTATCTATAGGCTAAGACCCACACATTAAAATCATTTTTATCTACTATTGTAGAGTAATCGAATCTCGGAACCTGAATCATTAGTTGGATCATCCTTATAAAGATATGATCGAATGATGATTCCCTTATTCCTCTCTATGTGAATATATACAGAGTATAGATCAGTGATTACAACAATTAAATTGAATACTTACATATGTTAGAGATATGCTAATTACTCCTTGATACACCTCCGCAAGATGGAGTTGGTTTTGCCAATCCAATCTTGTTTGTTATATCCTGAAATGGTGCACGTATGAGGGGTTTCATTAAGGCGTCTGCTAACTGATGTTTGGAGGAGACATGAGAGACTCTAAGTGTGCATGAGGTGATTTGATTTCTGATGAAATAGTAATCGAGAGCAAGATGCTTCATCTTTGAGTGAAAATCTGGATTTGCACACAAATACGTTGCACCCATGTTATCACAATACATCACTGGGACTTCTGGGACTGTGATGTTGAGTTTAGAAAGAAGAGAGTGTTTCCAATGCATTTCTGCAGATGCATTAGCAAGAGAATGGTATTCTGCATCTGTCGACGAATGAGCAACACCTTTTTGCTTGTGAGATGTCCACGATATTGGGTGCTTGCCAAGGTAGATAAAGTAAGCGTTTGTGCTCACATAATCATCCAGATCACCGGTCCAATCAGCATCGGAGAAGCCATAGAGAGAAGTTGTGTTACCTTTGCTAAAGTATAGACCATCTGAAGGAGTACCAGCTAAGTACCGAAGACGCCGTTTTGTTGCATTTCAATGATCGGATGTAGGAGCATGCATAAATTGGGATAAGCGTTGGCCTTGTGAAAGCAAAATATCGGAGACTTCCGATGGTGGCTCTGTATTCGGAAGGATCTGAAAGTTTCACCCATGAATGCATAAATAGTTTAGGCGAGGCTGTCATCAGAGTTGCAAGTGGATTTGCGTAGAGCATGTTTGTGCAGGTAAAAAGTTCTAGAATGTACTTGCGCTAAGTTAAATGAAGAGCCAAAGTAGTCCGATAAGCTTCAATTCCCAAGAAGTAATGTAAATCAGGTATCTTTTACTAAGAATCGTGTTGTAAGCATCGTCAAGGTGTTGTGTAGCAGAGTAACATCATTGCACGTGATGATTATATCATCAACATAAATCAACATATAGACAAATCGAGAGCCATGCTTGAGAATGAACAGTGATGTATCAGCTAAAGAATTCACAAACCCAACTTCAATTCCTGATACCAAGCCCTTGGACCTTGTTTGAGGGCATATAAGGCTTTGTGCAACCAACACACATGATTTGGACAATAAGCATCAACGAAACTTGCAGGTTGTTGACATAAACCTCCTCTGTTAGTGTACCATGAAAGAAGGCATTACTCACATCAAGTTTTTTGATCGACCACAAATTGCTAACAAGGACATCACGAATCAGATGTATAGTTGCTGACTTAATCACCGGGCTAAAAGTCTCCTTGTAATTGATCCCATGTTGTTGATTGTAACCATGTGCTACCAATCTCGCTTTAAACCTGTCCACAGAGCCATCATTTTTATATTTTATTGTAAAAATCCACTTAGTACCAATGATATTCTGGTTTGCATCTGGTGGTACAAGAGACTATGTCTGGTGATTGAAAATTGCGTTACTTAAAGCTGCTTTATTCCACCGTAGGTCAGACAGTGCTTGAGTAATATTGTGAGGAGGAGTCTTTATTGATGAAGAAGCAGTTGCTGCATGGTTTCGTAATGCCTGCTTTTCTTTGTGTCGTCATTCTATGCGTATTCTGAACTGGTGGAGATATCTGCGTTGTTGGTGATGATTGAATTTGTGGGCTAGATGTTGAATGGGCCTATTATTCAGCAATTGAATCTTGAACCAGACTTAGTTGATTTGAGTTGTGGGTCGTATTAGGTTGTTGGGCCTGATCTGTTACGGACTTATCAAACTCCAACAATGGAAAGGACTGCGTTACAAAGATATCAGAGAGTGCTATCGGATGGTATTCAATGGGAACAGGCAGAGGAGACAACATAGTAGACAAAGATAGAGCCATTGGTGGTGGTGGTGGAGATACCAATTTTGTTGGCGAAGACTCTAGTTCTGGAAACCCATTAACCTTAGGCAACTTCAAGTATAGGTTCTATGAGGGGCGGAATTGAGATAGCTGTTGGTGGTGGAATAAAGGAGGAGACTTGTTCGAAAGAAGAAGAAGATGGAGTGGTGATGAGTTTTGGAAAGGGAAATTGGGTTTCATCAAACCTGATGTGTCTTGAGACATGTAAACGATCGGAAGTGAGTTCCCAACAAAATAAGTACTTTGTGACGAGGAGTTACCCAAGAATATACACGGTTTACATTGTGGTTCCAATTTATGAGCAGTGTATGGCCTTAATCAGGGATACTAGAGGCAGCCGAAGACCTTTAGTTTGGAATAGTTATGTGTGGTGATGAAAAGAATTTGATATGGGGATTGTAAAGACAAAATAAGGGTGGGCATTCTGTTTATGAGATAAACAGTTGTTGAAAAGGCATAAGACCAGAAAGTGTTTTGTATAGAAGCATGAGAAAGATGAGAAAGACCGGTTTCAATGATATGTCAATGGCGGCGTTCAGAGAGGCTGTTGTGTTCAAGTGTGTGGGGGAGATGTTGTGAAATGTGAGATACCACACTCAGCAAAAAAGTGTGAAGAGCAATGGATTCTCCGCCATTATCTCAGAAAAGAGTATCGATTTTTGTTTGGAAGGTGTTTTCAACAAGTGATTTAAAACGAGTGAAAGTTTCTCTCACATGGGATTAATGTTTTAAGGGATAAAACCAAGTATATCGATTAAAATGATCAACAATGATTTAGATAATACTCAAAATTATCAGTAGATAAGATAGGAGATCAATAAAGATTAGTAAACATATACTGTAATGGATGAGTTGAAATGATTGAGGTTTGAGAAAAAGAGAATTTATGGCTCTTATTACTGAAGCAAGCATCACAAGAAAAAGAAAATAATTTAGTTTCTGAAACAGGTAAAGAATAATTTGAAAGAATAGACTTTAAAATTTGAAGAGATGGGTGACCAAGTTGAGAATATCACTGTGAAGGTGTGATTTTGACGATACGTGTTGCAAATAATGGGGAAGGTGGTGCAGATGTACTCGGCCACTCATAGAGCTCCGCTCTAGTTTGTCTTGGATTAATGGGGTTCCTGAGCTCAGATCCTTCACCTGAAAGCAATCAGGAAAGAATCCCACATAAACATTTTTATCATTGCATAATCTATACATGGAGATTAGGTTCTGTTGTATATGTTGCACATATAACACATCTTTAAGTGATAAAGATTTCGAGAGAGAGGGTAAGAAAGTATGACCCGTGTGTGTTATAGGCAACATAGCACCATTTCCAACCACTACTTCTTGGCCTCCAAGATATGGTTGATGGAGAGCGAGATTGTTGAAGTCGGAGGTGATATGGTGGGTGGCTCTGAAGTCCATTATCCAAGGCTGTTATGGTGTTGTCATGGCCATCTTGGCGTTAGGCATCCAAGACTCCAAAGATATTTTCATTGCAACATTTGCACGTGGATTCCATGTTGGCTGAGGAGTGGGAAGAAACGGGAGTTATTGCTGTTGACTCACAAAGTACTGAAGTTGTGAGCATCTCTTTGTAGAATGTCCTTGTGCGCCACAGATCTGGCAGTGTCCCTGATAAGGACGTGATGTGCGCTGTTCAGGCTGAGCATTAGGTTGACTATTATTCCATTGTTGGTTTTGGCGTGGATTGGTTTTGTTATTGTTGGAACCTAATTACTGCTTGTTACAGTTGTTGATGTAGTTTGCAGTAATTGGACCCGTAACTAAATCTAGAGCAGAGAGCAAAGTGGCTTCATGATTTCAGATCTTCTTGTGAAGCGCTGGCAGTGTTGGTGGTGAGTCACGACTGTTTATTCGATCCATAATACTCTTGTAGTCTTCTGGTAACCCTTGTAGAATGTAGTCAATCTGATCCTCATGATCAATAACTTTTCCCAGTAAAGTTAGTTGATCAAATCCAGATACCATTCCTTGGATGTATTCATCCAATGATTTTGAACCTTTTACCCATTGCTTCAACACGTGTTACAGCTGCTTGATATGTCCATGACTACAAGTCGCATACGTCGTTGCCAGAGTTGACCAAATGTATGTAGATGTAATTGCATGAGATTACAGAGACTGGATGGTGACAGGTATAACACCAAGGATAGCAGAGAAGATTAGTTTCTCTTGTCTTTGCCACAACATGTATGCAGCGTTTGCGGTTGCTGGATCTGGAGCTACACTCGATCCACCGAGATATGAAGCAAGACCATATCCATCCAAAAGTGAATGAACTTGTCTACTCCACATGAGATAGTTTCATGCAGAGAGCTGGGTGACATTGGCCATGTTAACATGGAGAAGGGAAGAGTTGTTGACTGTGATAGTATCAATAGACATGATTTCAGGATTAGGAGAGTTGTTCAACAACATGTTTTATCAATGATTTAGAACAAAGAGGAAGAAAGTGTTTTTAGGTCAGAGTAGTATCTTTTAATATTCTGATACCATATGAAAATATGATCGAATGATGATTCCCTTATTCCTTTCTATGTGAATGTATACAGAGTATAGATTAGTGATTACAGTAATTAAATTAAAAATTTTACATATATTAGAGATATGCTAATTACTCCTTGATATTCCTAACAATTAGATTGAGAGTAATTTGACATTGACTTAGAAACTCTAACAATGAATTCATATTTTTAACCCTAAAATTTATGATATTTTGGGATTTTTTATACTTTAATTATGTTGATTTTTTAGAATTAAAACATCTATTGCTGATAAGTGCTTTTATCAAAATTGTATAGTATGCTGTTTCGAAAAGTTAAAATAGATAAATACGTTTGTTGATTTGTGGTAAAGGTTTTATATAGTGATCACAATCGGATAACCTAGCTAGGTTAATACTATACTCGATTAGGTTGGTAGTCTAATCTAAAAGGATCGGTAACTAACACAGTTTTGGGTCGGTTTCATTAGGTGCAGATCATATCAACCCTAATTAGTTGCCATTCAAAGATATTAGCGATAATGAAATATTATCTGTTCAAGTCTTGAAAACGTGATTTTACTATTATTATCATTTATTAACTTTCCACGTTTTGTTATATTTTGAATAAGAAAAAGAATTCCTGTATATTACCAGCAATGTATATATATAGTATAGTTTTTAAGATTGTAAATTTGATCCAGTTTGATACATTTTGAGCATCCCTTAACAATAATTTAACCATTCTGTTATCGTACTATTTATCTCTGACCTATTAGCAGTCAGTTTTACTAAAATGGAGATAGTTAATCTGGAGAGATTATAACATGATCACAATAAAAGCAATAAACAAATATAAAAATAGATGGATAAAACAAAAGATAGAGATCCAAAGGAATAAACGATAGAGAGATGGACTACGTATGCGGCTTATGGATCACAATCTCCAAGGAAGTATACACTTTTGGAAGCAACAAGACAGTGAGATATGTATATATATACGTATGTATTATGAATTAAAATGTCAGTACAAATGCATTTATGTCTAACATTTTGGTACTTTTCATGACTTGTCTTTTTCTGTTTCTTCCCAATAAAATTTTCACAAAGGGACCATTTCTCTTCTACTCTCTCTCTCATCCTCATCACCGTATCCTCTGTCTTGTGACAGATTGATTTTTGTGATGTGAAGCTCTCTTTGTGCTATTTCGAATGATTATCACTCATTGCTTCATTCAATTTCTATCAAATCATATGTGTCTCTGGCACACAAAAATAAATATTTACATTTGTTATTATGTCATTCATAAATAATGGCCACAGTAATTTTGGCTGTACGAACCTTGAATATAAATCATGGTAAATTAGAAGATGGAAAACTTAGAACAAAGACTAATACCTCTAAAAGAGCTATACCAAAACTCTAACCAAATCACAAATTGTGAACTGATCCTAAAGAACAGCTTGACCCCAAACTCCAACATCTATTTTGGCAATCAAACTTCTCTGGTTTGAAAATCCTTTTTAAAAACTTAGAAACTTTAAATATATATATATGTATGATGCAAAAACAAAAAAGTTTAAAAAATACCAAAAAGGTACAATATTAGGGTTCCTAGTGACGAAGTAGACAACACAACTATGGCTGAGGTTTCTGATTAGGGTTTACTTCCGGACGATCCTCCAGTCTCGAGTAAAGTTTTATCATGGTTAGCAAAAGTTAGCGATAGTGGTTTTGGCGATACCATATGTTCGGAGGAATCTATTGATAGATCGTTCGTTAGAGATTATATCAAAGTGAATTTTCTAAATAGAGTGGATGGGGAGACCTCTATTATGATTGATATGGATGTTCTTGTGGCTATGAATGAATTGTGGAAAACCTGTATGGTGGTGAAGGTTTTAGGTCGGAACGTGGCTTTTTTTTCGTTGAGGAGGAAACTATTGGAACTTTGGAAGCATAAGGGTGAGATGCACATAACAGATTTACCACGTTCTTTCATCATGATTTTTTTTGGGGATGAGAAGGAGTATTTTGAAGCTTTATCGGGTGGACCATGAAGGGTATTTGGTAGTTATCTGATGGTTTAGGCCTGGACCCTGATTTTAATATCATAGACATGAAATCCTAACGACTCTAGTGTGGGTACGTCTTTTGTATATTCTGGTTAATTTTCATCATGAGGATATCATCTTGTGTATCGCTAGTGATTGGGTGCTCTAGCTAAGGTGGATCACACGACTTTGAACTTTGATCATGCACGTTTTTTAAGGATTTGTATTAAAGTGAATCTTTCAAAGTCTTTGAAAGGTACATTTCTTATAAATGAGGATTGTTATTTTGTTGAATACGATGGAATGGCTTCAGTCTGCTCCTTTTGTGAATCTACGGATAACTTGTGCATCATTCTCCTCGGAAGATGATTGCTGGTAACGGGTCTGTAGCTTTTGGTTCGGCTCCACAGAGTAGTGTGTCGTAGATAGGAGGGGAAGTTGTTAATTCTGCATCATGCGAGAAGAGAGGCGCTGGTCAGGCTGCAAATTTTGAGACTAATAAAGGAAATGGTTCGAGTGCACCACGTAGGTCGGGAAGTATGGCTTTGGCTAGTGGGCTGAGTGTGAGTCACATCAAAAAGGTTTCACAACATGCGCCAAGTGCGGGTGGGAGTAAGGAGAGGAGTGGCAGTGAACAATCTCATGCCATCTGTGATTCATCTCCGAAAGCTGTGTCTATGTCTATTAGAGCTTTGAAGGAAATTAAGCGCAATTCAAATGGCTCTCTGGTCTCGACTTCAAATCGTTTTGCCCATTTGAGTGCTAACTCAATTACTTTAGATATGAATGGAGTTCAAATTTCAAGTAATGAGGACAAAGAGAATGTTGTGGTGGTGTTTCAGGTAGTTAAGAAACCTGATATGATTGGATCAGCCATCGGGAGAGGCAGTGTTAGAGAGGGTTTGAAGGAAAAATGCGCTATTAAGCTCAAGATTGGAGATTTTACGCGACAAAAACTAAAAGCTTTTAAGCAATCTCGACCCTTTCATGGTTTTTTTGGGTCCCGTACAACAAGATTTGGAGTTAAGTTAGGTGGTTAAATGTTTGCAATGTTGAAGCAGAGGTTGTTGGCTAGCCTAATGTTTCATTAATGGGTAAGAATGAGTTGATGTTGGTCGTAAATTCTCCTTTAATTGTTGTCTATAGTGTGAATGTTGAGAAAGTTAGTATTTCAGAAGTGAGTATGTCCGAAGTGCCACAAGGAGGGGAGGAAGATCATGTGCCTTTGGATATTACTCAATCTTCTGCATAACAGGGTTTCCTGGTAATTTCACTACCTTTATATGTGTTTATTATGAAGTGTTTACTTTGAAATTTTCAGGGGTCTAATAAACCCGCTTTCAGAAGGACAATTCAATATATGTTGAAAAATTTTGACTCAGTTGTTTTAGCTTTGTTTGAGACTCATGCTAGTGGAGACCGTGCTAGTCGTATCTATGAAAACTTGGGGTTTGAAAATTCATTTCGAGTAGATGTTGTTGGGCCGAGAGGAGGTATATGACTGTTATGGAGAAGTAACATTGGGTTGGTTACAATAAAGGAGACGTCTGACAAGTTTATCTATGCTACGATAGAGGATCAAACTGAGACTTTGCATTAATTTGTTTTTTATGCTGCGCCTTCAGTTGATAGACGTAGTGGTCTGTGGGATCACCTAAAATGCATAATTGAAACGGTGAATGGTCCTTTGATCATTGGTGGTGATTTCAATACAATTGTGCGGCTCGATGAACGAACTAGGGGTAATGGCCAATTATCTCAGGATTTGTTAAATTTTGGCCAATGGATTAACGATCTATCTTTAATTAATATGACTTTTTGTGGTAATCAATTTACCTAAAAACAAGGGCACGAGGAGCGTAATTTTGTTGCTAAAAGGTTGGACCAGATCCTATGTTGTGCTCATGCGAGACTGACGTGGCATGAGGCTGTTGTTTCCCATCTAACATTTTTAGCATCAGATCATACTCCATTGTACCTTGATTTATCTCCAAAGGAAAATATTGATCCACAGAGACGACTTTACCTTTTTGAAGCTGCTTGGTTAAGTCATCCAAGCTTTAAGGAACTCCTCGTCACGTTCTAGAATGGAGATATTAGTACCTATGTGGCTTTGGTCTTGGAGACAGAAACACAAAAAAAATTCATACTTCTACAATTATAAGAAGACGAAGTAATTAGATTGAGGCGTTGAAAAATTTGGAGGGTGAATGGGTCTAGGATAAGAATGATTTGGAGAGATTAGTCGTGAGCTGTTACTAGAACCTATATTCACTTGATGATATACCAAGTACAGTGGAGGAGTTAGCGCATGTAGGTTTCCCATCGCTTGATCATGATGAGAGGACGCACTTAAATAAGTCATTTTTGTACTGGAGATAGAGAAGCCTATGAGGTCTATGGGACAACTCAAAGCTCAGGACTGAATGGGTATCAACCAATTTTTTACCAGAAATGTTGGGAGACTATTGGTTCGTTTGTTTACTGTTTTGTGATGGAGTTTTTTGAGACGGGAGTGTTGCCACCAGAGGCTAACGATGCTTATTGGTTCTTATTACAAAAGTATTGAAACGAGAGAAGATAATGCAGTTTCGACCTATTAGTTTGTGTAATGTTCTCTTTAAGATTATTACTAAAACTTTGGTCTTGCTATTGAAGAAGATTATGATGACTCTTATCGAGCCTGCTCAATTAAGTTTTATCCAGGGACAACTAAGTACAGATAATATTGTAGGTCCAGGAGGTTGTTTACTCGATGAAGAAGGAAAAGGGGAGAAAAAGTTAGATGTTATTGAAACTCGAATTGGAGAAAGCTTATAATAGATCAGATGAGATTTTTTGGAAGATACACTTCAAGCAGTGGGTTTCTCAGAACAATGGTGAACATGGATTATTGTGTGTGTGACTTTTCCATCCATGTTACTCTTGTAGAATGGTGAAAAGACCAAACTGTTTAAGCCAAGGAGAAGATTACGTCAAGGATCCTTTATCTCTATACCTTTTTGTCTTGTGTCTTGAGCGCGTGTGCCATCAGATTGACTTTGTAGTAGCTTTTAAAAAGTGGAAACCGGTGAAATTGTCACATGGTGGCCCACAACTCTCTCATATTTGCTTCGTGGATAATCTTATTTTGCTTGTTGATGCTTCTATCTCACATGGACGATTGATTAAACAGATCTTGACGAGCTTTTGCGGCGCTTTGGGCCAGAAGCTAAGTCTAAAAAAATCTCAGATCTTCTTTTCTGAAAATGTGGAATAGGATCTTGCTTAGAGTATTAGTGCTGAAAGCGGTATACAGTGGACATGTGCTCACGACAAATACTTTGGTATGCCACTCTCACACAAACGGATAAATAAGGAGCCTATGGGGCTGTTCTTGAAAAGGTATTCTCGAGGCTTTTGGGTTGGAAATGACATTTCTTGAGTATGGATGGGAGGATAACTTTGACAAAGTTAGTCTTGTCCCATTTATTCTATGAGTACATTTGCTTTACCAAAGATAATGTTGAATAAATTGGAACGGCTATCTTGTAACTTTACATGGGGATCAACAGATGTGAAGAAACATCATCATCTAGTTAATTGGGATAAGATCTGTCGACCAAAGGGTGATGGTAGCCTAGGGATTCGAAGGCTACACCCTATGAATAAAGTTATGCTTGCTAAAGTTGGCTGGACGCTCATTCATGATAAATAGTATTTATGTACAGGGGTCTTTAGGAGTAGATATAAAGTTGGGGAGATCCATGATCAGGCTTGGTTATTACCGAAGGGTACATGGTTGTATACATGGCATAGTAGTTGTGTGAGTATTCGAGAAGTCATCTTATCGGGATTATACTGGGTACTAGGAAATGGTCGGGATATCCTTCTTTGGAGAGATAGTGGGTATCTAATTCAAATAAGTTGGACATGGTTACTACATTACCGCCCGTAGGTGATCTTAATCTTCGGTTATGTGATCTTTGGAAAAATGTGGGCTGGGACTGGGAAGTTTTGAGACTGTATATGCCCAAAAATGTAGGTTTACAGCTTACTACGATTGCTCTAAACTAGGGGATGGGAATTAAAGATCAGACTTCGTGGGGTGCATCGCCAGACAAGAAATTCTAGGTGCATACGGCATATCAATTTCTAACTAAGTCTGGTGTACAAAGGCTGAAGATACAAAGTTTGTATGCACGTATGTGGCATGCCACTACACCAGAGAGAGCTCGAGTATTTCTATGGCTGGTTGCAAATCAAGCCATCATTACATATTCAGAAAGATTTAGACGACAACTTAGTGTTTCAAACTTATGTTTGATATGTAACAATGAAGTGGAGACTAGTCTTCATGTCCTTTGAGACTGTTCGGCTATTGAAAGTATATGGAGGAGGGTGGTTCCATGCCTAAAACTAACCCTTTTCTTTTCGGGTTCCCTCCTTGAATGGCTGTATTTGAACCTGGGTGCTTCACACACGGTTAGAGAGGTACCATGGGTTAGGATTTTCACGATTGGGTGCTCGTGGGCCTTGAAGTGGAGATGAATTGATGTTTTTGGTGTACGAGGCACATGCCGAGATTGGATACATTTTGTAAAGAATAAAGCGCAAGAATTGGTCGATGTTGATTGTAAGCTTCGACACACGGCAACTTATCTGCGGAAAGAGTTGAGATAGATCAAATGTGTCCCTCCGGGGAAGGGTTGGATCAAAGTAAATAATGATGGAGCCTCACATGGGAACCCAGTGATGGCTACAGCGGGTGGACTCTTATGTAATATGCGAGGGAAATGGTGTGGAGGATTTCTTGGTGAAGCTTGATATTTGTATTATTCTCTTAGCAGAACTTTACGGTGTATATTATGGACTCTATATGGCGTGGGAAAAGGATTTTCGGCATGTGGAGTTGGAGGTGGATTCTCTAAACTAGTGGTAGGTTTTCTTAAGATAGGGATTCGTGAATCTCATCTTTTAGCTTTCATAGCACGGTCGTGCTATACTTTCTTATCGAGGGACTGAATAGTCCGCATTACACACGTACATAAGAAAACTAATTGTTTTGCCGATAGATTAGCGAATTATGTTTTTACTTTATTTTTAGATTTTCATTGGGTTGAAGAACGTTTGGATCAAATTGAGTCGATTTTGTTAAATGATTTGAAAAGGGCCTGCATGCCTACGAAGAATTGTGGTGTAATAAACAAAAGGGGGACTGCCCCTTTTTCCGAAAAAAAAAACAAAGAAGTTTTACAAACAAGCACTTAACCAACTTGTCATATTCATTACTACATGATCATGATTAAAATTTATCAATAACATAAAACAAAAGTTTAATTATAATTTATTCTTTTTCAAATTTAATTTCAAACGTAAAATTAGTTAAATAGATCAAATAAAATAAAATAAATATAAAGTAGATGAATTTGATTGAGAAAACTTCCGGACATATGATATTGAGTATGATTGGACAAAAATGTATAGATATTTAGATTTTTTATAGTTAGTATTGGATATGGACCCGTGCGATGCATGAGTTTTATAATATCTTCTGATATATATATATATATATATATATAAATATAAATGTATTTATATATATGCGTATTATATTTAGATAATATTTGTTGACAAAAAACTAATATTTAAGAATCCTGTTTGTTGGAGATGGATCTGATATCCTACTTCGGTCCACTAAAAATAACGGGTCGAATACAAAAGAACAATCTGGTTGCAAGCACTAAGTTTTCAACTCGGATAATATATTCAACTCGGTAAAAGTCTCGTCTCGGAAGGTTCTACAAATCTGAAGAGAAGTCGGATGACACGTCACCAAAACAAAGAAATGGAAATTTTTCTATCCCGACATGGAAAATTTCCACAAAACTAGCACAAATCTTAACAGATATAGTCTTATCAAAGCGATTGTAAATCTTCCTTTATTTTCTACACATGTAACCACCTCTATAAACTATAAATAGAGGCACAATCCTTTAAAAAGAGGATCCTCTTTGGAGCATACTCTAATCTAATAAGAACACCAAGTCGACAATCATCTTTACTCGTTTCTAGTTAACTACTCTTGCTCCAATCCAATTCATAAGTGTCCTTGCCCATTCTCTCCCACTCTTTGATCAGGAACCCTGATTCTAGGTACTACTTGTGCTAGAACTGGTTCCAACACCGTTGATTATTAATTTTTAAAACTCAACTTTATATCGTAGAATATATATACACACGTATTATATTTTAGATAATATTTAAAAATCTCGTTGATTACTAATTTTTAAAACCTTACTTTATATAACAGGATTTGAAACCCTGTTTTTAATAATAGAATACTGAAAAAAATTGAATCGCCGAATTTGACATGTAAAATAATCTCGTTGATTACTAATTTTGGAAATCTAATTTTATATGATAGAATTTAATCATTATAAGTAAAAATAATTATATATGATCTTTTTATGTTAGGATTGAGAATAAAGACAAATATTTTCATAGTAAATATAAATATTTAAATTAAAAGATATTTTAAATCATATAAAAATTCTATAAAATTTTGGATCAGTAGATTTGACACGTGGAACAATCCTGTTGATTACTAAATTTTGAAACCCCACTTTATATAATGGGATACTCAAAAACTTTGAGTTGCTAAAATTGACATGGGTATGAATGTTGTTGATTACTAAGTTTTGAAACCCAACTTTATATAATCAAATTTGACACCAGGAAAAATCTCGTTGATTACAAACTTTTGAAACCCAACTTTATATAACCGGATATAATAGGATACTGTGAAGTTTTAAATATTTAGATTTGACATGTGAAAGATCTCGTTCATTACTAAATTTTGAAACTCAAATTTTAAAAAAAATTGATCATTAGATTTAACACGTAAAATAATCCTGCTAATATGTAACCTTAAGGGTTCAAACATTATATAATAAGATTACGAAATTGAGATGGGGAGATATTCATTTATAAAACTTATATATAAAGATAAGAAATCATATAATAATTAATAATAAATAAAATAATGATTATTCAAATTTTAACTATTTAACTCTATTGTTTGTTTTTTTTTTGGTCGAGTAACTCTATCGTTTGTTTGTCTTAATTTTGTTGGATGTAAATGAAAAAGACAAAATTAATAACATAAAAAATATTTCTTTCTTTTTTTGGTCCTAACATAAAAAATATTTTTGATGCCACTAATAGTAAAACTTCTATATGAAAGTTTGAAAGAGCTAAAAATATATCGAAAGTTTCATGAAACCGTCTATATACTTGCTTATGTATATACAATAATTAGTATTCACAAATTCTTTTTGGATTAGGATTGTTTTTTAGATTAGAAATATCTATATAGATAAATATTTAGTAATAGAGAGATGCATCAACAATTATCCTCTATTAGGATTTTTTTTGCTCAGATTATATATTTTAAAAAAGTATTGACAGTTATCTTCTACTAAAAATTATTTTTATTTTATAATTAGTAAAAGATAAATATTTATACTTACTTTTATTTTACAATTTCTTTTTGCGTTAGGATTGTGAATAAAAATAAATATTTCTTAATAGATATAAATATTTTATAAAATATATTTTATTTTTCTTTTAAATATATAAGGAAAGAAGATTTCTCATTGTTGAATTTGACACGTGAAAGAATTTTGTTAATAAGTAATTTTGAGAAACTGTACTTCAAAATAATTAATTTTTTGTTAAGATTATAGAAATATTTACATTTTTTTTTGTAATTCCGTTATTGAATTATATTCCTTTTTCTAAATATTGATAAATATATTCTATTAGAATTTATTTTATTTTATAATTAGTAAAAGATAAATATTTATACTTATTTTTATTTTAAAATTTCTTTTTGTGTAAGAGTTGTGTATAAAGATAAATATTTCTTGATGGAGATAAATATCTTTTTAAAATACATTTTATTTTATTTTAAATATGTAAATATGAAAAAATTTCTGATCATTCGATTTAACACGTGGAAGAATTCTGTTAATGAGTAACTTTGAGAAACAATACTTTGAATAATAAGATATACGAAAAAATTTGATTATTGGATTTAACATGTGGAATAATCTTATTAATGAATAACTTTGAGAAACCATACGATAGTAAATTTGAAAAAGTCATAAATCAAACCGTATAAATCTTGGGATGTATCTTTTAATTTTGCTACTTCGTCATGGTTTTGAAATAAAAAATACTAAGAGGTATTTGTCAAAATTGTTGTTCCATGAATGCAATTGTTTTCCTTTCAGTTAATCTTATCTAAAATTTGTGATCACAGATTTTGTAATGTTTATTAGAATCATTAAAATTACAAATTTTGATGAAATTTCCTTCATATAATTCATCTCCAAACTTCTCAAGAAGAGAACCATGCACAAAACTTTGGATAGTATTTTTCTGGGTTTTTTTTTAACTAAAAAGAGTCAAATATTAAGAGAATATTTATTAATAATTTGGAGAATATCATTGTTGAAGAAAAAAACGAATATAAAAACTTACTTTTTCGTCTAGTAGAAGAAGATTAAATCTTAAAAGATCATTATTTTACCACCGTTGATAATATAAACATTTTATGGTTAATTGATCTAATGTTAAATAACTTTGGTCATTTTAAACTTTTGTGTTCATTATTTGATTGATGTAATTATACCTATATTATATTAAAAATTGAGATGAGAAGAAGATCATACTATAAACCATATATAAATAGAGTCATATGCAAATCATTCTAAAGATTGATAAACACTTATTTTAACTATTTACCTCTTTGTTTATTGATGCAACCAAAAGCAAAGTATTCTTGAAAGCTTTTGAGAGATCTCATGAATAAGTAATGTTTTCGTAGTTAAATTGTCTACCTATATGAGTTTATATAGAGACTAATTTTAACAATAATCTTTATGTTCGGATTAGAAATCAATTTAAATATATACAAATAATATAAGATATAGACAATTATTTTTCTGTTAGGAATAGAAATATTTTTTAGGGAAATTTTGAGAAATGCCCTTTTTAATGTACCCCTTTTTAAAAATGCCCATTGACATTTATCTTTTCAAAAATGCCCCTTATTAATACAAAAATGACTAAAATACCCTTAATAGAATTGTTACAAAGTTTTCCCGCCAAAAAAAAAATTTTCCCACCAAAAAAAAAAAGTTTCCCGCCAAAAAATTTTTTTTTTATGGAACTTCGAAAGAAAAAATTTACGAAAAACAATTTTCCCGCCAAAAACAAAAATCCCGCCAAAATTTTTTTCTAAGTGCGCTTATTAATCTTTAAAAATTTTTTTATAAACACCTTATAAATTTTTATAAACGCCTTATAAATTTTTATAAACACCTTATAAATTTTTTATAAACACCTTATAAATTTTGATAAACACGTTATAAATATTTCATAAACACCTTATAAATTTTTTAAGCTTTCTTATAAAACCTTATAAATTATATAAGCTCTATTATAAAGTCTTATAAATTTTATATGGTCTCTTATAAAGTCTTATAAATTTTTATAAGCTCTCTTATAAATTTTTGTAAATACCTTATAAAATTTTATAAGCACCTTATAAATTTTTTATAAACACCTTATAAATTTTATAAGGTCTCTTATAAAACCTTATAAATTTTATAAGATCTCTTATAAAAATTTTTTATAACTCCCTTATAAATCTTTTTTAGTGGGAAATTTTTTTCGTATAGTGGAAAAAGTTTTGGCGGGAAATTATTTTTTGGAGGGAACAAACTTTTTTCTGGCGGGAAAAAAATTCTTTTGGCGGGAAAAATTTTTTTGGCAGGAAAAATGTTTGTAAAAATATATTAAAATAATAACATAAGGGTATTTTGGTCATTTTTGTATAATGAGGGGCATTTTTGAAAATGTCCAAAAATGAAGGCAGTGATGAAAATGTCCTCCTTTGAGGGGCATTTTTGCAATTCTCCCTATTTTTATTCTAGAAAATTTGATTTAGAATGAAATATTTTTTGTTAAGATTTATTACTTTTAAAAATCATTTTTAATTATTTCTTAGATAAAAATAAGAATTGTGTTTATTGAAAGACAAAAAATATTTAAAATTTTTGAATTTCTTTTCTAAATTTTATTTTTTTCTTCTTTTAAAATAAACTATTTAAGAGATAAATATTTACAGATACAAATTTATTAGGATAATAATTATTTTTCAAATTTTAATAATCTCAATTTCTTTTTTTTGTTATTTTTTTCTTTTCAAAGATTTCTGATTATAAAATATTTAGTATTATTGAAAGATAAAAAGAGATTTAAAATTTGGTTTTTTTTGTGGGGGAATTGTAGAAATGTCCCTCAAAAAAAGATATTTTCATCGTTATCCTTATTTTTTGGATATTTTTAAAAAATACCACTTATTATAGAAAAATGACCAAAATACTCTTATATTATTATTTTTTTATATTTTTTCAAACTTTTTTCCTGCCAATTTTTTTCCGACAAAAAAGCTATTTTCCCTTAAAAAAAATATTCCCGCCGTAAATTTTTTTTTGGTCAAATTCTTTTTCCCCCAATATTTTTTTAGGAAAATTTTTATAAGAGAGTTTATAAAATTTCTCTTTAGAGAGCTTAGAAAAATTATAAGCCTTTATAAGAGAACTTATATAATTTATAAGACTTTATGATAGAGCTTATAAAATTTATAAGGCTTTATAAGAGAGCTTACAAAATTTATAAAGTATCTTATAAACTTATAAGGTGTTTATAAAAAAAATTTGTAAAGTGTTTATAAAAATTTATAAGGTGTTTACAAAAATTTATAAGGTGTTTATAAAAATTTTGTAAAACTTTCTAAGCGAACTTATAAAAATTTTGGCTTGAAATTTATTATTTTGGCGGGAAGTTTTTGTTTTATATAAAAAAATTCATAAATTTTTTTTGCTAAAAAAGTTATTTTGTGAAAAAACATCACAAAAAATGTTATAAAAAAATTTGATGGTATTTTCATTATTTTTTAATTAGTGAAGGGTAATATTGAAAAGACAAATTTTAAGGGGTAATTTTGCAAAAGAGTACACTAAAAAAAGTATTTCTTAAAGTTCCTCTTTTCTTATTTTCATTGTGAAAATATTTTTTTAAAAATATACATACATTAAAATTTTATATCATATATTCTGTTATCATTTTATTGTTAAGAATATTATATTATTTTTTATATATAATTTTTTTTTTTAATTTATGTTTTAAAAATAGAAGAATTTTTAGAAATGTTATTTTCGAAGTGCCCTTTTTCGAAAAGTGTCCCTCATGCCTATTTCCCTCTCTCAATTTCCAAAAGAAATGGTAAGTTTTGAAAAAGAATACTTTTGAAATTTCTTCTTAAATATATTATTATTTAATTTTATACTTAGTATGAAATAAATATTTATTAATATTTTTATATTAAATTATAAATAAAAGTAATTATTTACAATCTTTTTTATATTAGGATTGTAGATAGAGATAAATATTGTGTGATAAAAATAAAAAATCTAATTTAAAGTATACAAAAAAAGATTTGATAGTTGGATCTAATACATGAAAAAATCATGTTGATGAATAACTTTGAAACATTATATTTTATATAATAAGATGATAAGAATCATATTAATAATTAGTATTAAAATAAAATAATGATTTATTTAATTTTATCTATTTATCGTTGTTTTGTTTCGGTTTTGTTGGAAGTAAATGAAAATGACAAAATTAATAACGTAAAAACAAAAAATTACACAAGCACTAATGAAACTTTTTCGTGAAAGTTTGAAGGAGCTAAGAAAATATTGAAAGTTTCATGAAATCGTTTATCTGCTTGCTTATGTATATATAACAATTAATATTTACAAATTTCTTTTTGGATTTTAGATTAGGAATATCTATATTAATAAATATTTAGTAATAGATGTTCGAACAAGAATTAGCAAAAAGTTTAAATCGAACTCTGATTAAAAAATAGTGAAGATATGGGAAAGGTTTTTTATTGAGTTAATAGAGAAGAGAATAGATTGCTCGAGTTTGAGATGACTGGGTTAGATTTTTATAGATTAAAATCAAAGTGGCAAAAAAGAAAATCCTTTTTTCAAGGGCTTCCACCTCTATTTATAGAACATAGAGGCGGTTACAACTCCTTGAAAATAGAAAATATTACATATGTTCGGATTTATAAATATTTAGGAAGATTCTTGCTAGATCTTCGGAAGTTTTCCTTATCCGGAATAGGAAAACTTCCTTTTCTCTTTGGTGATAAGTTTTCCCAGTTTCTTCTTGTTTTGTCGATCGGCTGAGGATGAATCTTTCCGAGTTAACAACCGAAAGCCGAGATGACTCCAATCTGAATCCATGACTTAAAGGTTTTCTGGGCACTAATTATTCTCGTGGGCCGAAGTAGGATCTTGGATCCACCTCCAACAATTGTCCCCCCAAACTCGGAAAATTGTTGTTGAGTTTCTGAGTTGATAAGTTACCTGTTTTTGGAATCTTTGATCCATGTGTCAAGCGTCAATTGGGCTATTAGGGCGGGCTATCGACAATTCCTTGTTACGCAACGATTCATTTTCTGGTAAATTTATATAAATACTCTAATTTTTACCTCCAGTTTTCACTTGTATTCACGACCATTGATTTTTACTGTTTTTCTGACTTTCTTCTTCTAGTTGCACTGTTTGACTTTCTTCATTCTTTTCTTTCTAGATAATGGATCTCAGAGATTTTCAGCTTTCGAACACTACGGATGGAATTAATACTATCCTTGATGAAGAGAGTTCTCGCCGGCGTGAAGGACCAACCCGGACACGTAATGCTCTTGCGCCCATCCTTGCTGAGACTAGGGATATTCCTTTGGTCCCGTCTAGGCCTAGTGTGAGTCGTGGTAACTTGTGCCCTCCGAAGAGGCCTAGGACTGGCGATCTTTGAATAGAATCACCTGTTGTGACGCCTGATGCGATGAGGGGAAGGAGGGGAAACCCTCCAGACTTCCGCTTCTCCTATAATCATGTGGGCACGTTGCCGATACTGTCGTCTCGTGACGAATATGTGGGTCTGATCGATACATTAGAACCTCTCTTGGAGCTTCTTCTCCTTTTGGACCAATAGGGAACAAAAAAGGGTACGAGGAGACTTCTTACCTCCTTCTTAGGGTTTGTTCTTAGCCGACTTCGACTTGATACTTTACTCTTTACTCGACTTTTGGTCTTTGATGATTATGTGTTGCTTTTTTTTCTTAGCTCATCTCCCATTTGAACGATATTTTACTGGATCGGGAGAGAATCCAGGCTAGTCCCGATGAGAGAGTCCGTAGAGCTGCTCAGCTTGCTAGCCGAGCAGAGCAAACTAACTTGGAGGTGGTGGAGGCCAGGTCTAGGCTTACCGTGATTGAAGAAGAGCTTTCTCGGGTGAAAGCCGAGTTAAAACAAGAGCAGGAGAATGTGCTCAAGCTGGCTGAGCGAAATGCGGCTTTAACTGAGTTGTTAAACAATGTTGAGTCAGACCAAAGTAACACCTTCAAAGCTACCGTAAAGGTGAATTTACTTCATGCCAAGTTGGATTCGATGAAGGAGAATTTTGATCTTTGCCTTTGGGATACTGTGAATGTTGAGAGGTAAGGGTCTATCAGGACCTTTGTGACCAACTCTCTGGTCGTTTTGAGAGAATTGCCGCTCGCTTCAACAATCTGGACGTCAACTTGGCTGCTCGGATTTTGTTTGCCCAGCACACTGGTTCGAGTAACGTCTTTTGGTTGCTGTCAAATCAGGGTCTGACTATTCTTTCGGTGGTCACCCACTATGTGGACACCGAGTTGAACAAGTTCATGGAAATTGTCAACAGGGAGTCTTTGATGACACTTCATCCTGAAGACCTAGTTGTTCTGGTGATTGAGGTCGGCAAATCCTCCCATGCTATCGGTGAGACTTGATTCACAGAGTTATATGAACTTTTCTTTGACCGGTCCTCGGTAGTTTCCTTGATTTGACCATTAGAACTAACTATAATAGTTGAGGCTTCTGTTTTGGAAAAACTTTTTCCTATTTAAAAGATATGAAAGGAATTCGGTTATTTGTTTTTTTTCTAATACTTCGATTGTATTAAATTTTGTTGCTAAAAGAAATGGAAACAATTGAAAGCAAATTGGCTTGCTCTCGAAATTTTTATGCACAAGTTTGGAACTCAGACATAAAGTAATAGAGTTCCAAGAACTTTTATGTTGTGAAAGTGAGAACTTAGGTCTCAGGATGTTTGGGTATGAACCCACTCTTTCGAATTTAACAAGAATCAAGCTTGTATGCCTTTTTTTGTAAAACCAAGATTCAAAGACTTGGTCTCTCAAAGATTTTTGAGAGTCGATTCTCGAAACTATTTTCCAAAATTCGGATCTCAGGGACAAGAGTTTAGAATTAGACTTTGCTGTTTCTGTATAAAATAGGATTTTGTCTTTCCAAAAACTAGTCTCGGCTTTCTGAACAAAACTATGTTACGCCTCTTGTGAGAGTTCAATCTCGTCGATTTTGTTCAAAACTAGGTTTTGTCTTGGTGAGAACTTGATCTCGTCATAGTACGAGAAATTGATCTTGGTAAAACGGTGAGAATTAGATTCTCGTCTTAGTGAGAACTTGGTCTTAGCATGATTGCGAGAATTTGAACTCGGAATAACTACAAGAACTTGGTCTCAGCATTTTTGCAAGAACTTAATCTCGGATAATATGTGGGAGGTTTTAAGACTCGGCTTTAGATTGTGTGTGGTTTTACGACTCGACTTTTAGATGTACGAGGTTATAAGACTTGGTTTTACATGTGAGAACTCGGTCTCATAAAAAATTTTGCAAGGTTTACTCGGCGAGATTTTAAGACTTGGCTTATAGGTGCAGGAATTAGATCTCAGAGTAATTGAGAGAATTTGGTCTCACAATAACTGCGAGAGATTTCATGATCGCGTAATGGAACTTTCAGGAGTCCAAATAATTTTTAGAAATATGTTCTGATATTTCTTGTTTAGTTATAGTTGTACCCAAAGGTTGCTTACGTACCCTAGATGGGATCAAGCCAAAACGTAGTTCTTGTTACATAATAAGAGATTAGACAAGCATCAGCTGATTCATGGTGGATGCCGAGTTGGCGTAGCTTGAGTAGTAGTATCGGTATAAGTTGATGGAGTTCCAGCTCCGTGGAACCATCTCTCCTTCCATTGTCCGGTTTCACAACTTTGAAAATTATGTAGGGTCCGTCCTAATTAATGCCAAGCTTTCCATCGTTTAACTCGGCCATGTTCTCGAACACTTTTCATAACACATGATCTCTTTCGGTGAAGTGCCGCCCTCGTACAGTCTTGTTATAATACTTCGCGGCCTATGGTTGGTAATTCTGCATGCGGAGCAAAGTGTCGTCTCTTTGTTCTTCCAATTAATCGATGCTTGTTTCCATAGCTTGGTTGTTGGACTTGTCATTTTCAGGAGAATGGATTCTTCGCAAAATCAGGATAATGGTTTCCGCGGGGGTAAGTGCTTCCATTCCATAAGATAGAGAGAAGGGAGTGTGGCCGGTCGAACGTCTTGGTGTGCTGCGATGGGACCAAAGTACTCCATCCAACTTGTCGGACCAATGGCTCTTTTTTTTCTCGAGTTGTCTTAATTCCATCCAAGATATGCTTATTCGTTGATTTTGCTTGCTTGCTACCTTGTGGGTTTTGAGGTGTGGAATGATTATCTCGGATGTTCCACCTTGCACTTAAGTTAATGATCTTCACCGAGATGAATTGAGAACCGTTATCCATGAAAATTTTGTAGGGTAGATCATGGTGGCAAATGACATTCTTCCAAATAAAATTGACTATATCTTTATCCTTTATGTGAGAATATGCTTCAGCTTTGACACATTTGGAGAAGTAGTCGGTTATAACGAGCATGAGTCTCTTTTACCGAGATAATGGTCAGAGCCCTACGATGTCCATTGCCCAGCGTATGATCGGGTAATGCATAATTGATGAGGTTAGCTCTTCAGTCAGAGCACCTATTATGTGTCTGTGATGCTGACACTTATCACACTTAGCCGTATATTTCTGACAATCCTGAGCCATAGTCGGCCAATAGTATCCTAGAGATTGGATCTTATGTACAACGGACCGACCACCAGTATAATTTCTTCTGGTTCTGTCATGTGTCTCTTGTATCACTTTTCTTGTCTCGTCGCCATGAATAAGGTAAGCAACGTTCCATTCCAACTTTAGCAATACAGTTTACCATCGATTTGTGCATAGAGAGCACCCTTAGTTTTTACCCTCCGAGCTGTCCATCGATCTTCTGGTGCTTCACCATCAAGTATATATGCAAGTATCTCCTCTCTCTAATCGACTATCCTCTCACTGGTTTGAGGGAGGTCGACCGTCTCTGTGTTGGGATCTTCACCCATGTTTGCGATTGCAGATAAGATAGTAAAATCACCTTTTGGTAATTAAATACTTTACTTATCAATACTTTCTACTGGGATGACTCGTCTTTGAACGGGATCAGTTGTTGAAGCCAAGGCCGCCAATGCTTCGGTCGAAGTGTTTTCTGTTTAGAAAATCCTAGTGATCTTGGTTCTCAAGTCCATTGATAATTTCTTTACAACTTTTTAGTACGCTTGCATGCGTTCATTCTTTGTGTCGTAGTCGTCACTGACTTGATTGACAACTAACTGATAATCGTAGTAGCATTCAAGTTGGGAAGCTCCAATCTTTTTTGCAAGTCGAAATCCAGCAATCAGTACCTCATACTCGGCCTCATTGTTTGAGGCTGGGAAACCTAATCGGAAGGATTGCTCTAGTATTTCACCTGTCGGGGTTTCTAGTCAAATTCCAACTCCGAATCCATGTTCTGAGGATGATCAACAAAAAATTTCTAAACTTGAGGAGATTCGTCTGCTTATAATGGTTCCACTCAGGGGATAGTTCTATTAGAAAGTTTTCCAGAACTTGTGACTTGGCGCTGGTCTTTCCTTTGATTTCGATTTCATACTCGCTGAGTTCTATGGCCCATTTAGTTAACCTTTCTGACTGATTTGGACTATGTTGTTCGCAGCGGATGATTAGTGAGTATGATAACCGTGTGGGACTGAAAATATGATCGTAACTTTCTTGTCGAAGTTACGACTGCCAAAGCGAGTTTCTCTGTCGTTGGGCATCGGGATTCGGCTCCATTAAGGGATTTGATTGTATATAAAATTGGATGCTGAATTCCTTTATCTTCTCGCACAAGTACACTGCTTACTGCCGATGACGACACCACGATGTATAAGTAGAGTGGCTCTCCATCATTAGGTTTTGATAGAATTTGCGGAGTTGATAAATACTCTTTCAACTCCATCATTAGGTTTTGGCACTACAACCAGGTTGGCTAAGCATTTGGGGTATTGTACTTCGATAATAAATCCCGCATCAGTAAGTTTTTTTACTTCATCGATCAAAGCTTTCGTCCTTTCGGGCCCTAATTTGTGTCATTTTAGCTTAATTTGCTTGTAAGTCAGATCGACATTCAATCAATGACTTGCTATTCTTGGGTTAATTTAGGGCATATCCTTCACCATCCATGCGAACATTGTTACATTTTGTTCAAAAAGTTTGATTAACCTTTCTCGAATTGGCTTGTTCAAGTTGAATCCGATATTGACACACTTTGCCAAGTTAGCTAAGTCGATGTTGACGAGTTCAACTGTTAACTTATCTGGCTTCTCGGGAAAGGGTGGCCTCGAAGTGGTTTTGTTGCTGACTGATGCCGTGATCATATAGGATTTGTTACGCAGTTTCAACTCGGCGATGAAACATGTTCTTGACATCTTCTGATCACCTTGTAATGTGTAAGTTCCACTACCAGTTGGAATCTTCACGCATTTATGGTAGCTCGATGGGACTACCTTCACTGCGTGGATCCAAGGTGTTCCCAGGATCATGTTATAAATCGGGGGTTTATCGACCACCAACATTTTACCCACCTTGTGATTTTGGCTGCTCAAATTGATAATGTCACAGTTCCTATCGCGTGTATGAAACTTCCATCAAATGCGGTTAAGGTTCTGTCAATCGGCTTAATCCTGAGATCTGGTAGTACTGTCCAGTCCAAATTCTTTTTAAAGATCAAATCGATTGAACTTCCGGTATCAATAAGTATCTGAGATACGTTGCAATCGGCAACTCGGAGTTTGACAACTAACAGGTCATTGTGCATAAAAGCACACTCCTTAAAGATCCTCTGGGAAGAATGATATCTCCGAGTCCACAGGCTTGAAGTTTTCTAATAGAGTCGTGTGTTTGAGGCTAATTGCGGCTACTACCTTTCGCTCATACTTTTCGATTGATCGTATATTGTCATCACAAGATTGGAGGCCTCCCATGATGACAGCTACGTCTACCCTTGGATCTTCCTGCTCAAGAATCTTGGGTCTGTTTTTTGCGCTCTTTGTGCTATCGTTAGTATCGTTGCTTTGAGTGGGCGCTTTGCTGGCTGCCTCTTGTAACTCGGTCTCATTTTGTTTCTATAATCAACTCTGGGTTTCCTTTTTTGAGACGCTTAACTCTCCCCTTCTGAACTTTTCAACGAGTAGCTCCTTGAGCTGTTTACATTTTGAGGTCGAATGACCAGCCCGGTCGTGAAAGGCGTAGTGTTTACATTGTAAGTGTTATTCCACATTTTGTTGCAGCTGTGTTTGCTTTTCCCCGATTGCTATGCTGTCTCGGTTCCTGGGATTCTTCTTTTGGTTCTTTTGCTCTAGACTCGCATTGAACCTTCTAAGTTTTTGCGAGAATTTGCTTTTCTTCGATGTATTCAGCATGCCTCGCTACTCTGCATAAGGATTTGATACTCTAGTTGGTCGGTTCACAAAGAGGTCTTATCGCAGAGCCTTGACACTAACCGTTCCGGTTCTCAGTGCTTCGATGGCCATATCGTCGCTGACTTTAGCTTTGGTCATTACTCTCCAGAAACACCCAAGGTACGACTTCAAAGTCTCGTTGGTTCCTTGCTTCAAAGATCGCTGTTCGGCCGTGGAAGTGTCTTGATTAACGTATATTGCATATTGTTTCATGAACAACTCGGCTAGTTCACTAAAGTCTTCAATCAACCCCGTTGGCAGCTTTGTAAACCATACTAGCGCGTCACGAGTCAAGTTTTCAGCAAAAAATTGACAATATGCAGCATTTTTTTGATTTGGGTAGTAACTCATACCTTCCATCATAACATTGAACGCAGTCATGAACTCTAGTGGATCTGTTGTTCCATCGTATGATGGGTAGCATAGTATCGGTCCTCGATTTACCAAAATCCATTTCAATCTTGGAGAGAATGGAGAGTTTCGAGCTTGGGCCAGGATCCGCCCAATCTCTATCACCAAACTGGTCGCCTTATGGAATTTTGATCTCATCTCTTTAATCATCCTGTAAATAGTCGCAGTGTTCATTGCTGCTCCAGTCGGCTGTATCGGAACAAGCTGATTTGGGATTTGGTTTTGTTTCGCAGTTTGGTATACTTACACACTTGGAGTCTGATCAAACAGATTCATTTGTACGCACGTGAGTATTTTGTCACTCTGATGGTTTTTTTTCTTGGGCTGCAAGTTACTGATGCTAGTCCTGTCTTGTGCTTCGAGACGCTTAAATCGCTCAATGTTTCTCTTATCTGCTGCTTCTAATAGTGCTAGGAATTTTCACATCATTACTTCAAGTGATGACAGTTCTGACAGAGGTCCTGGAACCTCAGTAGCTTCTCGAGTTGGTTTGCAATGGTTCTCCTGAGTCTGAACAGAGTTCAGTGGTGATTCTCGATCTAGGTCTATTTGCTCTTAAGTTGGATCAGAAGTTGTCCTCACCGAGGAACGGATGGTAACATCGTTTTCTGACATTCTTTCTTTTTGGCGATCTCTTTCTTCTCTTGGCTTAAGAAATTCTACGAAGTCTTCCCCACGGATGGCGCCAACTATTTGAGCAGTAATTAGCACAAAGTTCTATATCGAGCTCTCATTAAAAGAGAGGGAAGATCTGGGCAAGGTTTCTTATTGAGTTAAGAGAGAAGAGAACATATTGCTCGAGCTTGAGATGATCGGGTCAGATTCTTATTGATTGAACTCAAAGTGGCCAAAAAAAGATACTTTTTTGAAGGGCTTCCACCTCTATTTATAAAACATAAAGGTGGTTACAACTCCTTGAAAATAGGAAAGATTACATTTGTTTGGATTTGTAAATATCTAGGAAGATTCTTGCTTTATCTTCAGAAGTTTTCCTTATCCAAAATAGGAAAACTTCCTTTTCTCTTTGGTCACGAGTTGTCTGACTTTCTTCTCGTTCCGTCGATCAGCCGAGGAGGTGTCTTTCTGAATTAACAACCAAAAGCCGAGATGATTCCTAGCCGAGTCTATGACTTAAAGGTTTTCTGGGTACTAATTATTCTCCTGAACCAAAGTAAGATCTCAGATCCATCTCCAACAATATAGAGATATATCGATGATTATCCTCTATAAAGATACTTTTTGTAAAAATTATAAAAATATTTTAAATAACAATAATTATCTTCTATTATGATTTATTTCTATTTTATAATTAATAAGAGGTAAATAATTTTACTTATTTTTTCTTACAATTCTTTTTGTGTTCGAAATTATGAATAAAGATAAATATTTCTTGATAAAGATAATATATTTAAAAATATATTTATTTTATTTTAATATCAATACAAAAAAAATTCTGATTATTAGATATAACATGTGCAAGAATCTTGTTAATTAGTAATTTGAGAAACCATATTTTATATGATAAGAATTGTTTTATATAAAAATTCATTTTTTAATTTTTTTAAAATATAATGTTATTTAATTTTATACTTAGTATTAAATAAATATTTTTATATTTTTATTTTAAATTATAAATAAAATAATTTTTTACAACACTTTTTATATTAGGATTGTAGATAGAGATAAATATTTTGTGATAAAAATAAATATTTTAAAAATTTCTTCATTTATACTAATTTTTCTTTTAATATATAAATACAGAAAAATTATTAATTGTTAGATATAATATCTCAAATAATGATGTGAATGAGTAACTTCTATTTACATAATAAAATTAGGTACTTTGTAGTATAGCCATATCGAAATGATGCGTCACATAATTTGGAGTGGTTTTCTCACTGTGATTGCAAGCTCAATAAATGAGAATGTTTTCAGGCCCATAGACCCAATAAAGAATTTGAAACCCAATTAGTTCTAACTTATAAGCCCAATCATCTCACTATTATTGTACACGAATATGAGTAGGCACTTCGATGCATTTATAGTTCCTTCATCTTTAACGATTGCTTTACTACATGAACTTTTGCATATTTCTCGAGTTTCATTTATTTTTTACTTTTGTTAACTAATGAAGTTTTATATTCTAATCATCCTACTTTTATCATATATTAAATTTTTCTAACCAATAACGTTGTGCAATTGAAGAAGAAAAAATGATCTATGTTTTCCATGATTATGGATTTCTTTTATACGAAAATACAGACATTTTCTATTTAATTTAATTTCAATAAGACAAGAAAGTGTAAGAGACTTCTGTGGATTACTGACCAAACCCATTATTTAATTAGGCCATTTACTTTTGGGCCTCAAACGTATTGCAGGCATAATGCCGGAAATCCGAAATCTGACCCAAACCCGTTTCAAAATATCCGAAACCGAGTAGAACCGACACTTGTAAAATATTCATACGGGTATTGGATCATAAGAATACGGGTACCCGAATCTGATCGGGTAAAATTTGAAACCCGAACAGGTACTCAAAATACCTGAATTATATAGTATATTTAGAAATACTTATTTATATATATACATTTAATTAACTATAAATTTATATGTATTATTCATTTTAGAATCAAAATAACCAAAAACCTAAATATGAATTTTTTATATTAAATTATTGTTTTTTAAAATTTGTTTAAGCTTTTTTAATATGTTTATATAAAACAATTAATTAAAAAATGTAAATACCCGAACCCGAACCGAAGCCTACTCGAAATAAAGTATTTTGTAAGAACCCAACCCAACCCGAATCTAAACCCAAAATTAAGTACCTGAACCCGTAAAAAATATTCGAACGGGTCTTATATAGATAAATCCAAAATACCCAAAACCTAAAATACTCGAATACCCAGGCTTATATATATTAGTGCTAAGCGATAAATTTTGATTAAGAGAGATTACGAGAGAACCAATAAGAGAGGGGCTAGGGTTAGAGCTTTTTGGGTGTAATCGTGTGATTTTTTTTAAAGGTTTTCCTGTGTAACCGTTTGAATTTTTAGTGGATTTTAGGACGAGATATACCTTCCACGAAATATACCTATTATTATTTAAAGAACTCGTTAAATCTTGGTGTCTTTTATAATTGTACTTAAAACTTAAGCAACAAAAAAGACAAAGAAACTCTAAACAACTTTGTGGGATACATCGTATAAGATAAATAGTTTTTGGTGTTATAGTTAATTGATGAAAGGTTTTTAGAGCATGTAATACAATTGTAATTTAGATTATTTATACTCAAAACTAATAATAATTTTTTAACAAAGAAAAAAGCTATCCACAGAACCGTTGGATAAGATTAGTATACGTCGAAATTATATCTTTTTATGTTATGATTACAAAAGGATATTAAAAGAGATGAGTCGCATCTTCTTATCCTTAAAACAAAGCAATAAGATGATAACGAAATACGTGGATTTCAATAATGACACACGAATAACTATTACTCATTCACAATCACATCTATCACATTTCCACTAACAACGACATTATTTTCACAAAAATTCAAAATTGAAAATATGATTAATGCAAATTATATCTTCCAAGAAACTTGGTTTCATTTTCAATTCCCTCTTTTATGTGAACTTGCTTTCATTTTCAGTTGATTGCAATATTATCCATGAACATGACTTTTAAGGCCAAAGAAAGAAGTCCCCAAACGTTATTGTAATCATATTTTTAGATTTCTTAGAGTTTTTTTTCTTTTTCTTTTTTCATATTGTCTACGTTATATATGCACTATTTTTGATATAATTTTATCAAATATTTAAAATACTAATTTAGAATATTTTAATTTTATAAGTTCTAATTTTATCAAATATTTAAAATATTAATTTAGAATATTTTAATTTTATCAGTTATAATTTTAAATACAATCTATATGAAACATATTTATAATCTAGAACATAGTTAGTAATAGTCCAAATGAATATATACACCAAAATACAGTATAGTTTCCACTATACATGAGGAAGGGTTAACTGATGTAAATTCTTACTCAAGTCAAATGACTTTTGAGTCTACCATAAATAAGTCTCTTCCAATCTGGCAAGTTTTTTTCATTTTTACTCCGATTGTTATATACTAAATTAAGGAAACATTGTTACTTTTATAAACTAATAATATTCAAATTTAAACCATCAACCTAAAAATTAACTAAATTTAATTCACTATATTATAAAATTCATTATCAGATCTCATTCTAAACAATAGACAACTATATATAAACCATTATTGTACTCAAAACCTAAATAATTAATTCATCAACCTAACAAATTTTTAAATTTATTTAATTATTAACCTACAATCTATATATAAAAATTATATTTTTCAAATCTAAATAATAATCATCAACAAAACAAAATCTAAACTTAATTCTCTAACTATCAGCCTTTCTCAAAACCTAATAATAATCCAATCAATTTAAAAAAAATCTAAATTTGCCGAGGACAGGTGGTCCAGTGGTGTTATCACTTTACAAATTCTCAAAGCACCAGAGATCGAACTCCCTACCTGCAGTATAAGGAGAGAAATTAAAAAGCCACTAAGCTAATTGACAAAAAAATAATAATCTAAATTTAATTCACTAACCATTAACCTAATATCTATATATGAAAATATCCTAATCAAACATATAAAAATAAGAAAAAAAAAGATAAAAAGGAAAAAGAAATTAAAATCATGCGATAGAGAAGAGATGAAGCAAGATCAGTGACGAGAAGTGGTGCTTATATACAATAATTCTACACGGAAGTTTATGTCTATAAACTGTTTTACGGGGATATTAGAATTGTTTTACTATACATTGGTAAAAAAACACAAAATATGTGGCAGAATTCAGACGGATTATTTATGTATGAAATTCCAGACCCTTTTTCGACAATAAATAAAATCGGATTTTCTGAAATTCTAGACGGATCTCAATTCTTTTTTTCTAGTATTCCATCTAAAAATTAAATTATTTTATATTCACAAAAAGGTTTTGTAAGTACTTTTTAGTTTGTGTGAAAACTTAAACGAATCATACTTTTTCAAAAAGATAATTAGTAGATAAAACGTTGTTGGAGGTAGATTTCGAATCCTCCTCTTCAGTCTACAATCAAAAGAGTTGGTTTCAAATCTACTAAGTATTCCATCTCGGCAAAAAGGTCAAACGTTCAAATATCATCTCGGCAATATGGTAAAATGTTTGAGAATCGTCTCGGTCATAAGGATATCTCAATAACTTGTTCTATTTCGGAAAAGACTACTCGGCCGACAAGCTTCAGCAAAAAAAATATGGAAATGTTCCATGTCAAAAATAAAATATTTCCAAATATAGAAGATCTTTGGGATAAGGTCAAATCTTAACAAAATATGTAATATTTCTATTTTTGTAACTTATCCTATACATTATAAATATGAGAGACAGTCTTTAAAAAGAGGACAAGTTTTTGATCATCTCACACAACTAATACAAAACTCTAAACACTTTTACTCTAAAAAGTTATTTTCCTTGCAACCTTAATACACATAATCCTTGCCCATCTTCCCTCTAAATCTCAGAAGACAAAGAATAACTTGTTTACGCAGAAAAAAGCAAGGAAACGAACTCTGCAAAAGATGACTGGGAACGAGAACATGATTAACCACTCTGTGAGACAAGTTGTCGACCCACTCCAAAACAACTCGATCAATCTTAAAACTTAACTCAAGTTCAGACGCACACTCTGGAAAATCAAAAAGATGGGCCACATGGCTCGGAAACTCTTCCAGGGCCTTCTACTAGAACTCCATCGATCACGACCATGCTGCAAAATCTACTTCAACAGATAGAAGCTCCGAAACACAAAAACACCTAGCATTTTGACCGGATTAAAGCGTAGAATAAAATATGACAGCATGATCACATAATTGCACCTTTAAGCCGAGGTCGCAATGACGTGCTTGCCAGCGTGCAAAGAAATCTTTTTTGCAAAACATCGAATTCCCTTCTCACCAATAATAGGGTACAAGGTGCAATTCAAACTTCGCAACCAGCTCGAGCGACATTAGATGCCATAACAATCTTAGGCATGATGAGTTCATAATTTCATCAAGCTACCAGCACAGCACCAAAAATTGGCTGAATTCTGGCTCAAACTTGGAATACTCCATTCTCTTCAAGGTTGAGAAGGATCTTGTTTAACCATGGACCAAGATTGCGTTGTCCTACATACGATGGAACAACAGACCCACTCGAGTTTCTAAGAGCCTTTAATGTTATGATGACATACAAACTACCATCTGTAACATCAGGATGTGACATATTGCCAGCTATTGACAGAAAATTTAACCGATGTTGCTCTTGTGTGGTTCACAAAATTGCCAACAAGATCAATCGATAACTTCATTCAGTTCACTGAGACATTCATGAAGTTGTATTCGATATTCATTAACCAAGATACTTCTACAGCTGAGTTATGTTCCCTAAGACAAGGACATGATGAAACACTGAAGTCGTACCTCGAAAATTTTAAAAAGACCATGAAAAAAGCAAAAGTTAGTGAAGATATAGCAATTGAAGCTCTTCAGACTGGAAATGGTAGAGTATGAGATGCTAAAAGGGATCTCTTCGTAAACCGGCTAACTAGGGTGTCAGATTCCTTGTGCAGATCAGCCATACATGCTAAATATGTCAAAGAAGAAAATATTTTGAGCAAGGTACTGAAATTAACCAAGGTTCTCGAAGAAAAAAAGCCACAAGAAGAGTACCTAGAGCTGAGACAACATTTTAATAAAGGAAAAGAAAATATATCAACAGAGTTCTAGGTAGGAGAAACCCAAGGAAAATCCCGAAAGCCTTGGGAAAAGACTTGGAACAATACATACAACCGAGATTAATATTTCGACTTCCATAACCGAGTTGGACACCCAACATCAAAATGTAAGCAATTGTAAGAACTTCTTGTTGAGAAGGACAACAAAGGGGGAGTGAACATCTCAAAAGAAAATGCAGAACATTTCCAAATGCAGAAGCGGAAAAAAGCATAGCAACGTGTAGGTGACACAGAGAAATCAGCTAACAAAGAAAGTACCAAGAAAGAAGCATCAAAGCGAGCAAGAAATGAAGTTTTGGTCCCTGAATAGGAGCCAACATGAATAAACCTAAGCGTAATCATGGGAGAGTTGCAATAGTGTAATGATACAATCCGTTCAATAAATAAACATGAAAGAAAAGTTGTGTTCGTAGTCCATCATCCTCAGAGCAACTCGAAGGATAAGCAGTCATAACTGATCAAACAAAAAATCGTCTTTACGAATGAAGACACCGAAGGAGTGGCTTACCCTCGCAACGACCCCTTGATTGTGTAACTCCAAGTTGCCGACTGTGATGTATCTCAGATACTAATTGATACAGGGAGCTCGGTAGATTTGATTTTCAAAGCAACACTTGATAAGATGTCACTCCCCGACGTCCAACATAAACCAATTGATCGGATTTTAACTGCTTTCAGTGAGAATACGATACACGCAATTAGAATGGTGAAAATACTGATCTACGTCGTAGGGTTGGCAAGATGGATTAAGTTTTTGGTAGTTGATAAACCACCGGTTTACATCATCATTCTTGGAACTCCTTGGATACATTCAATGAAGGCTGTACCATCAAGTTATCATTAATGCGTAAAGATTTCAACTGACAAAGCAGTTTGCACCCGTCGAGGCGATAAAAAGATGTCCATAACATGCTTATTGGCATGTTGAAACTTCATAATAAAACATGTATAATTTGAGCATCTGTCACGAGGAAAGCCATCTTGGAACCCTGTGAACCAGAGAAGCGAGACCCTTCAACCATAGAGCTCATCACCATCGACTTAGCGGATTCTTCCAAATGTGTCGGAATCATAGCAAACTTGGAGAAGGAAATTTGTGCAAAGTTAATGTGATTGCTATAAGAAAATGTCAAAACTTTTTTATGGTCAACAAAGAATATGCATGGAATAAATTCAAGGATAGCAAGCCACAAATTAAATGTCGACACAACATACAAGCCGCTCAAGCATAAGATATGGAAGCTAGGTCCAGAGAGATTAAAAGCAATTAATGATGAAGTTAAAGCGTTGATTGAGGTAGGCTCAATCGTCAAGGTCAAATACCCAGTATGGCTAGTGAACCTAGTTGTGGTTCCTAAAAAGAATCGCAAGTGGAGAGTCTGTGTAAACTTTACCGACTTAAACAAAGATTTTCTGAAAGATAGTTTTCCGCTTCCCCATATTGATCATCTCATCGAAGCAACAACAAGAAACTAGCTCATTTCCTTCATGGATGCATTTTCAAGGTACAATCAGATAAGAACACACCCTGATGATAGGGAAAAGACCCCATTCATAACTGAATGAGGAACGTATTGCTACAAAGTGATGTCCTCTGGGGCAGCGTATCAGCGTCTCGTCAATAAAATGATCGCTGACCAACTTAGTCAAAAAATGAAAGTCTACATTAACAATATGCTGGTTAAATCAAGAAAGGCCAAAGATCATGCCGACCATCTGGCTTGATGTTTTAAAACATTGAAGGAGTATAAGATGAAACTAAACCCAACTAAATGTAGCTTTGGAGTAACATCGGGTGAGTTTCTCTGGTACATTGTCACCAAGAGGGGAATCAAGACTAATCAAAAGCAGATCTTGGCGATTCAGGATTTGCCTTCCTCTGAGAATAAGCGCAAAGTATGACATCTAATAGGCCAAATTGCTGCTTTATTTCGCGATCAACAGATAAATTTCCCCCTTTCTATTAGGTTTTAAGGGGAAATAAAGATTTTGGATGGGATGAAGCATGTGAAAACGCTTTTCTCGACATCAAAAAGTACCTCTCAAATCCACCAATCCTGGCCAAACCAGAAAATGGAGAGCCTCTGTACTGATATATTGCAGTCTCGACAACAGCCGTAAGTAGCATTTTGGTAAGAGAAGACCGCGAAACCAACCATCTGATTTCCTACATCAGCAAATCTCATGATAGGGCAAAACTTTGGTATCCATCAGTAGAGAAGCTTGCTCTGGCCATAGTCATCTCAGCTAGAAAGTTAAGGCTGTACTTTTAGTCTCACACGATCATCATTCTAACTAATCATCCACTCCAAATGATACTTCACAGCCAAACCAACCCGAAATATTAAGTAAATGGGCTATCAAGCTAAGTGAATATGACACTGAGTACAAAGGACGTACAAGCGCTAAATAACAAGTGTTAGAAGACTTTCTAATCAAGTTAGCACACGAGTTAGAACTAGTCGAATCTCCTCAAGCAACTTGAAATCTTTGTCATTGAGTCTGCCGCACAACATGGATCACATGTTGGAATACGTCTTGAACACCCAACTAGGTAAGTACTAGAACAATCATTCCGCCTAGCGTTTCCAGCATCTAACAACGAAGCCGAGTATGAAGCACTAATAACCAGGATCCAACTTGCAAAAGAAATTGGAGTAACTCAAACTTAATATTATTGCGAATCACAGTTACTGGTCAATCAGGTGAATGGAGGCTATAACAACAAAATTAGTCGGATGGGCACCTACCTCAAAGTGGTCAAGGAGTTCACCAAGGGATTCAAGTTCAATATCAACAAAATTCTTAGACCAGAGAACACTTCAACTGACGCCTTGGAAACTGTAGCTTAATGTCAGATCGAGTCTAATAACAAACATCCTGGTCAAGAGTATGGACAAACCAAGTATAATATTGCCAAAATGAGATTTCAAAGTCATCTTGGCAATAACCAGTAATCCAGATCAAGGCAACATTACGAGTCCCAGATCGTCCAGCTAAAGAACCCATTGATTTGAGAGATGAAATCTTGGCATATATTCTAGATGGAGAAACCCTAGAAAATCAAGGGGCGGGAAGAAGACTCAAAGCAAATTGCACTTACTACATTTCGAACGACAAAAATCTTTACTGAAAAAGCGTGAATGAAACTCTGCTTAGTTGCATTCATGGAAAAGAGACAAGACGACTAAGCAGGAAACTCACGAATGAGCTAGAGGCAATCACTCAGGAGGGCGGTCCATGCTGCAAAAAAATTCTAAGCCTTGGATACTAATGGCCGACCATGACACAAGACTGTGAAAATATGCCACAAAGTGGGAAGTGTGCCACAAACATGCTCATTTGATCCCACCCCATCGAGGATTTATCATCTTAAGTAATGTTATCCATTCATGCAATAGGAAATATACATACTTGGACCCTTTCCAGCATCCCGGTAGAAACAATTCTTATTCGTAATGACGAATTATTTCACTAAGTGGGTTGAAGTAGAAGCTTATTCATAAATTCGTGATAAAGATGTCGTTAAGTTTTTTTGGAAGAATATCATATGTTGTCGCGGCTTATCATACGAGATTGTAACAGAGAATAAATCTCAATTCATTTTGGCAAAACTCAGAAACTTCTGCACACTTTGAAGATACGAGTGAATAAATAAACACCGCGCAACCCACAAGAAAATGGACAAGCCGAAGCAAAAAATAAGCAATTTCTAGATAGGTTAAAGAAACGATTAAATGAAAAAGAGTGATGATGGGCATACGAGTTAGATGGAGTACTCTAGTCGCTTCGAGAAACACCGAGAAGATCGACCGGTCGAACTCCCTTTTCCTTGTCACACAGGATAGAAGCCTTAGCCCACACAAAAGCAAATGTACCAATTTTGTGCATGATGCAACTTCCGTTGGACAAAAACTTGAATAAAGAAGTGATGAAGAAGAGTTTGGATGAACTTGAAGAAGTCTGAGACAAAGCCTTACTTCGAGTACAAATATATCAACAACAAGCTACAAAATACTATAACAAAAACGTATAAGGTTGGCATTTTGATGAAAGTGATCTCGTTCCTAAGATTTTTTTTCGAAAATAGGCTGAACTCAATGGGGACAAACTCAGCGCTAATTGGGAAGGGCGTATATTATCTGCAAAGTGGTTAAGCGTGGAGTTTATGAACTTGCCACCTTAGAAGGAGAAAGAATCCCGAGAAGCTGAAACTCGATCAATTTGAAGCGTTACTACTATTTGACGATGTGACAGAAAAAGCAACAATAGGGTCATGCAAAAAGTTTTTACTTACAAATGTAATTCGGAGAATTATGTTTTTGGCATGATCTCTGTAGAGTGTGTATGCAACCTTCATGTGTAGCTATAACTTAATAAAATTCTTTTTAGGATTATGATATCGAGCCAGATCTTTAATTTGTCAAAAAATGGCCAAGACATACTCTCGCAAATTCTAAAAAGTGCATACAAGATTCATTCTAAAAAAAGGGCCAATATAACAGGGTCCGTCCCCAAGAAAAGGCCGAGTCTTAAAACCTTGCACAATGGCTGAGACCCTACTCTCTAAGCCGAATCTTAAAACCTCGCACAATGGTCGAGACCCTACTCTCTAAACCTAGTTTTTAAATCTCGTCGGGTCGTAAAACCTCGCCAAATCTTAAAATCTTTCTCAATGTAAGCCGAGTCTTAAAATCTCACCGAATCTTAAAATCTTGCTCAATCTAAGCCGAGTCTTAATATCTCGCAGAGTCTTAACTGAGTCTTAAAATCTCAACTAAGCCGAGTCTTAAAATTTTGCAACTTGTAAAAGAGATTATGAGATACATTCTCATTAAGGGCCAAACAAATGGGGTTCGCCCTCAAAAAGCCGAAATCTAGTTCTCGCAACTCATAGAACCAAGAGTTAACTCTCGTACCTCATAAGCCGAGATCTAACTCTTGCATCTCTTAAAGAGGAGATTTAAGTCTCACTCAACTCTAAACTGATTCTTAAAATTTTGCCGAGACAAAGTTCTCGTAGTCAAGTCCCTTATCCTTTTTTCGCCAAGATTTGAAGGGAAACACTTGGTTATTTTGAGCCAAGATCAAGCATTTTCAAACTATAAGTCAAAATTAATCTTTTTCGTCTTACGACTAATTCTTTAAGCTGAGGTATAATCCTCACAAGTTTTAAGTCGACAAATTGCATTTATTTTTTGCGTACCAAACGTTTCTAATCCATTTTCTTTTTAAGTGAAACTCTTTACCAAGAATACAATCACGATACTAATGGTTTTACTTCTAAAATAGGTGAATAACTGAGCAAAAGCTTCCATTAATAGTAACTATTTACAAGTCTTAAAAGGCGGACCAATACCGACATTAACATTAAAAATTCCTAACAGATGGATTAACAGCAACAAAAAAAGACATTGTAAAATTTACTTCTTGAGGGCAATATGCTCATCTCCCTCATGCTCTTTTTCAGCCTGCCTCACTCCATCAACAACCTTTGGAAAAAGAAAATATCATCACCTGAACCATATATTCATTAAATCTCAGAGTGGAAGAGTGACACGTTCAAAATCTCATTAAATAGACAATCATTAGTCCTAGTAGTGATAATCTCATTTGGATCAACATACGCAGCACACGATGCTAAGATCCCCTCTAAAGTAGAGGCTTCTTTAGCCAAGCTAGAAGATTCACCAATCTCAAAAATAAGAAAAACCAAGTCGGCAGGGAGCAGGACCGTAATGGTCTCCTTCTCGACAACTTCGAAAGCCTTTTGAAACTCTTGTGGTCATAACCTCAATAAGCAGAGAAGGGACATCACCCTTCTGAATTCGCCAGGTCCAAAGAATATTGCTCGTACTGAAATACAATGCACATGTGAGTCGGGCAGCTACGCTGGCATCAAGATGCTTGAACCGAGCGTCAGTTCTCCCAAAGCTTTTGGAGAGTTGGCCTCATAAATATTGATAAGCCCTCAAATTTTCGGAGACAAAAACATCATCTAAGCGAGAATCAAAATTACCTCTGATCTCGTCCAAGTAGGACAAGAATTTGGACACAACATCATTAGTCTTATCGCTAGCTTTGAAGGAATTGTTTTAATCAGTCTCAACACATTTAAGAGAACCCTCAAAGTTGCGATCTCTTCAGCCTATTTCAGAGACCTTTCCTGCTCCAACTTCAATTTGGCTTTAACCCTTGCGAGTTCTTCTTGTGCCTTAGCAAGAGCAGACTTTGCTTCAACTGCGTCAAGGTGAGATTTGCCAACACGATCTGCCAGCTAAGTAAACTTCCGAGTGTGTTCATCGAAAGAAGAACAAGAAGTCTCACAATCCAAGAAGATTTAGCTCAAGTGGGTTATAGGCTAATATGAGATAAGCACAATTCCAAAACCTAATGAACGAAATTAGAACTTAAAAAGTGAAAGTCGAACCTTCATTATCAACAAAGCAGTTTCCTCATACTCCACCCTGTTTTGCATCTCTTCTAACCAGAGTATTCCTAATCTTGCGCATTATATCGATGCAAGATGTAGGAAAAGAGATCATGGGGGGCGAGCTATCATGCTTATGAGTGAATCAGACATCAACAACAACTTTCCCCCTTCTTCCTAGGGACGATCTTAGAAGAAAAATCTTCCATACTCTTGCGTTTCACATCATCCTTCTTTGTACCCACAAGCGTGGATGAATGACCTGGTAACCGAGCAATGACTAATCACTTCATCGCCCAAATGTTTAGAAAAAGACAATTTGATAGTTTTACATGATTGACTAGAATTAGAGTTGGTTTTCTTAGTCTTTGATTTCTTTCCCTTTGGGGTCAAGTCCTTAGTCGGAAGATTTGCCTTCCCAATAGAGTTCTTTTTCTACAGAGCCCTTGTCTTTTCCTTCTTTGAAGAAAGCGAACCTCTGAATCCTTTAGCAGCTTTTGCCTAATCAAGAATTGTGATACTCACAAAAGCAAAATTCATATTTTCATCGAGACCAGCCATCTTGGTAATATCAGCATCACAAGGGCAAGAATTGCCCTCAATAGTAAATGGCTAAGGAGAAGTTTCTTCGGACAAAAAATTGTCAGTCTCGGTAGGATGAGAAAGCTCTTCATCCAGGATAGTGTCGAGACTACTCATTATATTGGGCATCTAAAACTCATCTCGGTCCATCTTGTCTTTGGATGGTTGACGAGATAATGTGAAAAAAATCAAAAAGAAAAGTGTTATGACTCTAATTCGGCATAAATAATTCTAAAGTAGCAACAAAGGAAAGTCACCTTGAGAAATCTAAGATGCAACACACACAAAAAGTCCTACGGGAAGCCTTTTTCAACTGAATCGAAGAACGCTCAAAAACTTCTCTGTAGTAGTGTTGTAGTCAAAGAGAAGAAGTATCTTTGTAGAATGGTCCACTACAAGAAATAAAAACTTGATAAGTATCATCTCGGGTATTTAAACAAATATGATGAGATACCGAAATGCCTAAAAATCTATCGGCGTGTTTTGTCCGAGCGAGTTTGAAAGTGTAACAAGAAGGCATAAACAAAATTTCATCTGCACAAGCAAAGAAGTTGCGATTCTTCCAGTTGGAAACTTTTGATCAAAAGTTGTCAAGGAAGCAAAGACCCGATTTAGATTTGACGTAGAAAGTTTGGTTGAGAGAAGTCTTCGCAATGAATTGATTCATATCCTTGAACAGCCGAGTTGAAATTTGAACCCAGGATTCACTGTCGAGAATCAAGGCACCAAAGAATATTCTTTATTCCTAAAGACTGAATTTGAGTCATCTAAATATGATGAGCACGGTAGTAATCAGGCAAAAGTTTCAGAATCGGTAGCACGACAATAACCAGTCGTAAATTGCAACAAATCATGCAAAGGAGACCATGCACTTTCATTTGGTTGCGGGATCTGATGTCAATCTTTTTCAGCACTGGGCACATCTCAAAGACCTTTGACAATTTCCTCTTTGTAATAGAAGTCGGGCGAACATCAAAAATGTCGTGCCACCTCTTTATTTTTTCCATCTTATTCGCGGGGACTAGTTTAAAGGTCGAAACTAGGGAATCAGCCCATGAATTATTGAGTCTTGAAGAAACCTCAGAGGAACAACTAGCATCTAAGAAGTCATTCATCTTGGCATCAGAAATCTTAGCTGAAACCCTTTCTTCTTCACTTTTGACATCATCAGTAAACCCAGAAACATATGGCTCAAGACCTTCGGAGCCTGAACTGGACTCTGAATTGACTCTAATCCTTTTCATTTTGGAAAATAACTAAGCGATGAAGAAAAAACAAAACCTACGGCGTCTCGGCAAAACGGAAAAATAAAAAAAGAGAGAAGAGAAAGAAGTTACATTTTTGGAAGTTTGAAAATTGGGTGAAAGTGAATAATGAAGGACCGAGCACTGCATTTTTAGGAAATTACCAGAAGCTCAATCATCTCGCCATGATTGACCTACAAGTAGCATGTCAAAAAAGGCCAATAAAAACAAGACACGTCGACCAAAGATTCTAGAAGCAAGTTATTTTTACCGATTCGGAAATTACAAGACAATTATCCGAGTCTGGGGGCCAAATATTGGAGGTGGATCTTGGATCCTCCTCTTCGGTCCATAATCAGAAGAGTAGGTTTCAGAGCTACTAAGTATTCCATCTTGGCAAAAAGGTCAAGCGTTCAAATATCATCTCGGCAATAAGAACATTTTGGGAGTATGGTGAAATGTTTGAGAATCATCTCGGTCATAAGGATATATTGGTAATTTGTTTCTATCTCGGAAAAAACTACTCGGCCGACACGCTTTAGCAAAAGAAATATGGAAATGTTTTATATTGAAAATAGAATATTTTCGAATTTTTCGGAAGATCTTTGAGATAAAGTCAAATCTTAACAAACTATGTAATAATTCAATTTTTATAACAACCCTTTAGGAGGTCTCAAAAAAGAGAGCAAGTTTTGGATAATCTCACAAAAGCAATACAAAACTCTCACCACTTTTAGTCTAAAAGTTATTTTCCTTACAACTTTAATACACAGAGTCTTTGTATATCTTCCCTTTTGATCTCATAGTCGGATTAAAACTTTAATTGCTAGATCCTACTCGAATAAAGGTTCCTAATTTTATTATATTGCTTATTGGTAATGGGCGTGAAACTTGTAAATGTGTCTTTTGATGGTAGATAAGAACATATAATAGAACTAAAACCGAAAAACATATTGTATTAATAAGATTCTCTTGTCGAATCGAGTGCATTGGTTTCAGATTGACCCAATTAACAATGGATGCTAATCCATTTAATTTGGAGTATTTTATTACAATATTCGACATTGTCTATACAGTCGGTTCAAAACTCCAATTCCATGTAACATAATTTCTCAACAATGGCATATATTAATTTCACATTGTTCTCTCAAGTATTTCTTTCTTTTGGAGATTATAGTCGGAAGAAAAACCTAAACCAAACCATAAGTTGTTCATAAATTAGAAGAACTAAGAAGCACAAGGTTTACTTTACATACAATTTGTACAGAGCAGAATCAAAACTTTCCTCTGAAGTCTAGTTTTCTAGAATCCATTAACAAAAAGGTCTGTTTTGCCTAAACTTTCACATGTCCTCTCTCAATTGAGCTTTACCAAAATAACATTGGATATTACTTATTGCTACATAGTTTTTATTTGTTAATTATATATAGTTTCTCTGTAAGAAAGTAGGAAATAAAGATATTTGATGTAAAATTTTCATTAATATAAAATACAATACGTTTTGGGGATTAAATCTCAAAATATAAACTTTTCTTAAGATATTAGTGTAATTTGAGCTTAAATCTAGACAATAAGAAGGGTTACAACTTTAAGCAATGTTGTTAGGACCTAATTCTCACCTAATCAGATAGGATTTAATATCTGATTCCGACTAATTAACTAGACAAAATCATTTTGCAGCAAATACTTAATCCGAACTAATAAGCTAGCATAGAATTATTAAGTTAAATTGGATGAGGGTTTGGCTTGAACAAGTGGGTTGCTAGCAGTTCAAATATTATTATAAAACCTTAAAACATTGTATATATGCATTACAAACAAGCAAACAAATAAAGATTAGAAATCTAAAATTTAAAGATATGAACAAAGTTTGTTTTCAAAGAATAGCCAAATGTGAACATTGTATGAATAACAAGCAAACACAAAAGAAAAGATCTCTACAAAAGGAAATAAAAAAAATTAAAATAAAGTAAGAAAAAACTAATGGATTAGGTAACTTTAGGTGAGGTAGCCATGTGGTTGAGCCAAAGTTGGACGGTGGATGTGGTTTGGTCATGAACCACCATTGGCTCGGTGAGCTATATACGTGTTTCAAGCAATTAACCATCCAACTAACTAAAAGTACAACACCACATATATTTCCTTGCATCACAAGCAACTTTATGAGCTCACAAACATGACACATATCTTCTTTTTTTGGGCTAAATGACACTTAAAAATGAACACGAAATGAACCGTAACATGATTATTGATATAATTCACGATTATAAATCCATGATAAAGTTTTAGAAATTTCAGCCAAAATAACTTAATAAGACCTTATTATTTCACATTGAACGTAACATTCCTGATACTCAAAAGGATCGATGTTACGAGCCTAGGGACAATTTTCATAGTCACGACATTCCTGATACTCAAAAGGATCGATGTTACGAGCCTAGGGACAGTTTTCATAGTCACGATCGAATGGATACGACCAAAATAGTTATATTCATACGAATAGGCGCAACCGTATAAACAGATGCGTCCGTACGAATATGTGCGTCTATATGAATATGTGCGACCTTATGAACAAATACGTCCGTATTGAAAAAGTATAGAGACTAAGACACACAAATTTTGATCGGAAAACACTGATCCAACGCTTCAACTCGTTTTATTAATGTAAACTTTTCTTCAAAAGTCTTACACTTGCTGGTTACAATTCTCACCAACGCAAAACGATACAACACTCAAATCCCAACAATGGCTCTCAAGAGTTTTCTCTCTCTAAACCTTAAACACAAACTCCCCCAATGTCTCTAGAGTGTTAGGCGGCCACGCCAACCCTCCTACCCCTTTTATAAGGCGTGCAACAACCCTAGAATCACCCCAAATCTCTCTGAAATGGAAACCCACACGATATGTCAAATTTCAATTTCTGCTCGACAACGATCCATTGTTTCTCTGATAATAGCTCTCTGTTTTCACTTCATCTTGATCAGCAAGTCTTCACTCCAGCTCATCCTTTGACTTAGTCTTCTTTCTTTCCTTTTCTTTGACTTGAAATCCACACATCTTTAATTTCACATTTAATGCATGATCAGTCTTCTGTGATATGGATGTCAAGTTGTCTAATAACTGCTAAACACTTTCAATCTCCCCTTTTTTTTATCTCAGAGTGGTGATGAACCACCTGAGTTAAAAACAACTTTGGCAGCTTCGGCTCACTAACACCTGATGTTCTGGTTTTGTTTGCTTTGATTTCAAATATCTTCAATCTCCCCCTTTTTAGCTCAGTTTGATAATAAAACACCTGACTGTACCTGTTAAAAAAAAGAGCACAGAAAAAATACATCCGAGTGTAGCCATATAAGAAAACATAATAGCTAAGTTAAGGTTCTAAGCTCCCCCATGATTTGGCATCAAGCTCTGTGTCGGAGTCTTCTCCCCCTGTTTGAGATCACAACTGAGTTAAAAATCATACATGCATACACAGACAGAAGCATCAACTATAACTGAAGACCTTTAATATGCCACATTGAATTTGGCCTAAGGCAATGAGCCTTACTACAACCTGTTTGAGATAAGACAAGCCAAGCGATTGAAGATATATTGCACACACTCGTGAGCCTACACTGAGGATTAGACGACTCAAAGATTCAGGACAATGTGAATGACCCAAGCCAGTATCAAAACATGTGAACACAAGACAAATTAATACATGAATTTAACTTTTAGTTTAATCACGTTGATATAAACCTGTGGAAATCCTCACAGCGAATTGGGCAATGAGCAGACAGAATCAGGACTTACAGAGGAGATCACCACACAGCAACTGTCACAAGTTTACACCATATAAATGGTAGGCTCCTGTGGCTAGTCTTTCACCAGGCATACCTTTATCATGCGTATTTTGTAGCACTCTGTTCATATCACTGTATAACAGGCAGCTGGAATTTCCTTTGGAGAGACAGAAAGTTGTGTGTACCCACAATAACCCTTTTTTTGGCACACATCATGAAACACACATAGAGAACAAATCATTGCTTACGCTTTTGCTTATGCTCATTGTTCAATAGAGAAAACATGAATATCACTTGACTTCTCAATTCAATGTTTGTCTCACAAGTCACTGTGCCATGTTATGACACAGTGCTGTATTAAAGATATCACTTGACTTCTCAATCAGCTGATACAATTGCTCTCCTCAACTCTTTGACCTCCTGATCTACAACAACACATCCCTTTGTACACAATCTACACAGAACGGCATGACAGGCAGCTGTTTTCCACAGTGTGCAGAACCAATTATATACCATCAACTCGTTTGAAGTACGCTGCACAACAAATTCTAAAGCATGTACCTGTCCACANTATACTCGATTGTGACCATTAGATTTCACAGACACCTATAGCAGTTCTCAATGCAATGAAACGATTAAAATTCTGAGGTTTTGTGGAAATGACAGCTAATTGAAATTCAGTGTTCACATGATCGATAATGACTAGTTTCTCCTTAACAAGTTCACGAATGAATTGATGTCTAATCATAATGTGCTTAGTTCGAGAATGTAAGACATGGTTCTTTGAAATGTTTATGTTACTCGTATTATCACAATGTATAAGCAAAGGTTCAGAAGGAGTACCATAGTTAGCAGCCATCTGTTTTTAGATCATGTTCCTGTCTTCCAACAATCTCAGACTCACAAATACCAAAACCATGTTTAGTTCAACAAAATCAGAGTAAATCAATGCTTTGGTTAAAAACTCAACAACTTGGGCTAATGTGTCCATATGATCAAGTACTAACAGTTTCGTACAATCAATTCTAAAATCCAATAAACTCAAAATAGAATCTAATATTCACAAACAACTATTTACGATTTATGGTACAATTATTTATTATTCACATGACGTACCGTATGTTTGTGTATATGGATTACCAAGGATGACACCACATGTGTCTTGAATGGTTAGACAGACGATTTTTGTTCAGCACATCATAAAGTTGTTTCCTCTAGTTAATCCCACTTGTACTCCTTCTGTTATCTAAAGAGCCTGCTCAATTGGCATCACAATACCCAACCAGGCTGCTGGTTGTGTCATTTGTGAAGTAAATACCCAAATTTATTGTTCCTTCGACGTACTTGATTACCCTTTTTACAGCAAGCAAATGAGACTTCTTTGGCTTTGACTGATTTGTGCGCATACACAAACAGCATAACACAAATCTGGATGATTTGCTGTGAAATGCAATAAACTTCCAATCATACTTCTATAGAGTTTCACATCAATAGATTCAGCTGTCTTGTCCTTTGACAACTTTTCTGTGGTAGCCATCAGTGCTCGAGTTGTTTGAGACTCCTTGCTTGAGGATAACTCGAGTCGTTCAACAAGATTCGTGGCATATGTACTTTGAGTGACAAACATCCCATCATCTGTTTGTTTTACTTGAAGACCCAAAAGGTAGTTTAGCTCTCCACACAAACTCATCTTAACCTCCTGAGTTATTACTTTGATGAACTCATTGACTATTCCCTCATTTATGGAGTCAAAAACAATGTCATCCACATATATTTGCACAACCATAAGATCTGATTCTAACTCCTTGATAAATAGCCTCATGTCGACACTTCCATGAAAATACATGTTATCTGTCAGAACTATTGCCACACGTTTGTACCAAGCCCTAGGTGCCTGTTTTAAACCATACAGAGTTTTGTGAACCTTGTACATATACTCAGGATGTTTCGAATCTTCAAGCCCTTTAGGTTGTTTAACAAACACCTCCTCTTGTAGCCATCCATTCAAGAATGCACTTTTAACACCCATTT
>OVBA01000889.1:0-53412 GCA_900406435.1 Lepidium aucheri
CAAGCTAAACCATCTTAAGGACTTTGCCATGTCGAGAATCATCAAACTGACATAGGAAAATGTTGAATATTTTTTTGAATATGAAGAAATAAAGAAGCCATTGCAATTGCCGGAAAGACTAGGCCTACTAAAGGCACAAAAATAGAGGGTAAGTTATTGAAAGTTGTCATAAAATGGGTACCTCAATTTAATATTTGTACCTGTTATTGTTATATTCTGAATTCTAAANAAGTCTACTATATAACTAGAAGACTTCACCAATATACTTTGTTAACTTTATTTGAAGTCTACTTAAAATGAGCTACTACCTATATTATTCCTATAATTTACACGTAATATATAACCAAATAAGGCTTGTACAAAAGCAATAAAAGTATCAAACAAACTTAAGAAAAATACAAAAAAAAACATGATTTAAATGGATTTTTACAAAACGGACAAAGTAGACTTCTACAAATGAAGTTTGCGTTTAAAAAGTAGACTTCTCTTGAAGTCTCCTCTAAGAAAAGGCAGACTGCAAATGAAGTCTACTTCAGTACGAGTAGACTTCTTTAGGTTATTTTTACAATTGACCAAATGTTGACTTTTCGGAGTAGACTTCAAAATGAAGTCTACTAAAAACGGGGTTAGTTTTGTAATTGACCAAATATTGACTTTTGAGTAGACTTCAAAATAAAGTCTATTACTATAGAGTAGACTTCTAGGAAAGTCTACTCAAATTCCCAAGAAAATTACATATTTTAGTAGACTTCAAAAAGTAGCGTAGACTTCTCTTAAGTCTACTTTATATTAATAAATAATAAACATTTTAAATTTTAAAAGTAAACTTCAGGTGAATTCTGTGAGAGTCGTAGACTTCTCTTGAAGTCTACTTATGAACTCTACTTATCACGTGAAGTCTACTAATATTTTGGTCAATATTTGCTATCTTCGGTCAATTGCAAAACTAACCCCCTTAGAAAAAAGTATACTTCAGGTAACGTATGCAGACATCAAGAGAAGTCTACTTAAATAATGTAAAGTCTACTTAAAAAGTCAAACTATTGGTCAATTGCAAAACTAAACCGAATTTAAGTAGACTTCTCTAGAAGTTTGCAAAAAAAAATTTTGTCATCAAAGAAAATTGTGGAGACTTCTAGAGAAGTCTACTTTTGTAAGCCAAAAATTTGGTCAATTGCAAAATTCATTTATGCGTTGACTAGCAGACTTCAAGAGAAGTCTACTCACTGTAAATTTTCGAAAATCTTCAAGAACTTAGGTAGATTTGAGTTAACATCATGTTTACCTTTTTTAAATGCAAATAATGTCGAAATAAGCTTTAAATCGTTAATGTTGCCTCCAAATAGCACCGAAAATGAAAGATTAAAAATTTCAAGACCTTGAAAACAGAAATTAGTAAGTTTTTTAGATAGAATTGAAGAGAGAATGAGAGATTGTTANTAATAAGAGATTGTTAGGTTAGAATTGGTGAATAGCATAATGAGGTGAAAATTGGTTGTTATGGTGCATTTAGAGCTTCAATTTAGGTTGGTAATGGTGGGTGAGAGAATTGAAAAAGATGGCAATTTTGTAAAAAATATGAGATTTGAGAGCTATTTTAGACTTTTTGATTGTGAAGCAAAAAAACAAAAAAAATTGATGGCAAAGTCAAAGTTATAGGAAAAATAAGGGTAAAATCGGAAAAAAAAATATTGCAAAATATGAGAGTTAGTTTTTTAATTGACCCAAGTCAATAGGTCGATTTTGTAACTACTCCTTAAAACAACACAGTATATATAACTCTTATAATACCCTTTTGTTAGAAAATACTAACATCAAACTCGTGCGTAACGCGGGATAACCTCTAATACACATAATAGTCTTATATGTATTTATATTTTACAAGAAATTAAACATATATGAAAAAACTTTGGTTTTTGCTTTTTATAGAAAAAATAACAATTAATTTTTTTTAAAGAAGGAAATAGTAAGAAAACTTTAGAAAATCTTATAAAATATATATTTCCATAAAATTACTTTATTTGATTAGAAAAAAACTTTTGACAAAATATCAAATTATTATAGATACTATGTTTAATAATATACAAAAAAAACACTTTCAAAATCTTGATTTCTATTTTTTAGGAAAATATTTTTAAAATGTTTTAGTTAGTTTTAAAGTAAAGTTTTTGAGAAAATTAATAATCAAAAATCGTAGAAATTTATGAGAATCTAGAGTTTTAATAAACTATGTATTGTGTTTTTTTAATTAATTTATAGCCCGCAGACTACCCATAAATCACGGACAAAAATTTGCTAAACCGGTAATCCGCAACGAGTCTGTTCGTGAGGCTTGTTTTTTTAACGGACCAAAATATATATTCATACCCGACTCATTACGAATTGGGTTAGGCAAAACTCGCAGTTATGTGGTCCGCTTGACACCTCTAGCTATAATGCTTACGTTCATGCATTCTAATATAACACTGTCTATATGATTTTTTATTTGATGTTATTTAATTTCAACCCAAAATTAGAAATCTGAATTGTGGTTGACAACTTATTTAAAAAAGACAGAAAAGAATAATGAAAACAATCAAATTAATTAATTTATTCTAAAAGATTAGTTTCGATATCACTAGAAAAGTTTTTGTAAGGCAATTGTTAAATTTGATATTTGTTATAGAATTACTATATTCAACTTTTATTTCATTTATTTGTCCACTTGTTCAACTCACAAGATCCAATATATAACTCAGAATCCCAAAAAGATAAGAATAAAGAAATTGAGAACCTCACTTTATACTTGAACACCGCACGCACGCACGCTTCTGCGAAGATAGGCTTTATAGCTATACCCTAAAACCTACCAAGAATCGACTTGTAAAGAACAAACACGAGACATTAACCACACGAGTGCTGATTATCAATTTCTATATAGAATATACTACTATATATCAAAAGACAAAAGGTTATGTAAAAGGAGGTAGCGAATTGAGCAATAAAGTTCCTCATACTTTAACTAGATTCGACTATTTTATGATTAAAGGTTCAAATTTCCGATTAGGGAGAGTATTTCTAATGGTGTTTTAAATCTCTCTTCAAACTCTATATTTGAAGAAATTTTTTTTCTAATGGTGCTTCAAATCCCTCTTCAAATTAGAAGATTTGTTATTTTTTTTTCAAATTTGAAACATCTTCATTTCTTGTTTCATTTTTTGAAATAGACTTTTTTTATATAAAATAATCCTTTCACTTTTGTTGCTTTATTATTTTATACATAATTGAACTTTCTTTTGATTAAACCCATTAAACCAACCAATTTGGCTTATAAAAATACTGCTAAAATGTCTCTTCTATAACAATTAATAAAACTCAAATCAAATAACTTATAATAAAACCAAAGTCTCATTTAAATACTATGACCTATTTTTTGGGTGATGGTATATATCCAACATGGCCTATTATTTGGGTGATGGTATATATCCAACATGGTCCACAATAATGCGAACTATTCACGAACCAAAATGTCAAAGAAAAAAATTTTGCTATGCAATAAGAAGCTTGTAGAAAAGATGTGGAATATGCTTTTGGAGTTCTCCAATCGTGTTTTCCAATTGTGAAAAGACCAAGTCGTTTTTAGGAAAAAAAATGTGATACATGATATAATAACTACATATATAATTTTACGTAACATGATAATTGAAGATGAACGCTATCTTGATGCACCGATTAAAGTTAGAAGGGAAATTCTATATTTGGAGGTCGAAGCAACGAAATATGAAAATACTTAATTTCAAGAGTTTCTTGCTCGATATAGACATATCAAAAATAAAAAAAACTTTATTTTTATTTTGAAATGCATTAATTGATCATATATGGGAGAAATACAGTAGTAATGATGTTTAGAAAATATTTTTGTAATTTGCTTTATCTATTTATGTTATGTAACGAAATTATATGATTTTGTTAATGTTCTTATGAAGTATTTACTTAAAATTGATATATGTGGATCAAATATATAGATTTGAAAAGTACAAGGGTAATTTAAAAATTAGTAATAAAGTGGATAAATCAAAAATATTATTAAAATATTCATTTGAAGAAAAAAAATGAAGTAAACCATTGGAGCAAGCACCTCCTTCACTTTTAGAGAATTTCATTTTTGAAGGAAAAAATGAAGAAAACCATTGGAAATGGTCTAATGTGAGACAAAATTTTAGTTTTATAGTTTAAAATGCCAGTTTACCAAAAATATATTATGGATTTTGGCTAAGCCCATTGCGATAAATAGAAATAAATTTCCATGGCTGTTACATGTATGATCGATCATATTCTCTTCTTTTCATGTGAAAAGGAGAAAGCAAATTTGTTAGTCTTTATCAATAATGCTGAGTTATAATGGGTGATCGATCAAAAACTACATCAAACTACACAAAGTTTAGCTTCTTTCAAAAACTACATAAACTTTGTATTCTAAACCCAGAAGTCCAGAACCACATAAAATTTTAAATTTTATTCCAAAGCTACATAGCATTTTAAAATCGGTGATTTATGTTTAATTGCTATTAGATCGATCATTCATATATAAGAATTTTTTTTTTTGGTCAACGGCAAATTATATTGATAAGAATATGAGACAGATATATCAAAAATTACAAGCTGTCTCTCTAGCACAACAAGGCAGAGTGTCTGCTCTATGATTTAAAAGACGTGGAACAAAAGAAAGAGAGAAGATAGAGAATAATGACCGCAATCGGATGAATTCTTCCTGATATGGGAGGAATGCCGGCCAATCCTCAGGACGCTCCAATATCTTCAACAGCAATTCACAATCCGTCAAAAGCTCAACTTCCTGAAACTAAAATGTCAAAAGAAACTCCATCGCCCAAAGAACAGCTTCTACTTCAGTGTAAAAGACGGAAAGACTTCTATATATAAGAACCTTCTTTAGAAGGATGAATACCAAAAATATAATAAACAATAATCATATATATACAATTTATATTTAATTATTTTTACTGATTAGAAATTCAATAGCTTATAAGTAATATATAGAAATTTTTATCGAAATTTCATACTTGTGATAGATCTATATATATATATATCTACTATATAATAAAAAGAAAACATTTTCAGTGATTCCCCTTCGAGTTAACTGTAACCATATATATACTTCTTTCACTCTGTTTCCTTAGTTGTAGATAGGCAGATAATATAATTAAAAAGTAGGTTATATTGATGCACATATATAATCTCTGTAATTCTTCTAAATAAATAAGATTACATCTTCCAATTCTCTGAGCCGACTCTACTTGTCATGGTATCAGAGCAGGAAAACTGAACTTGTTTTCTCCACCCCAAAATTGAATCGATCTCGACCGAGACCGACCCGATGGCACCTAACAACGATGCGATCAACAAACGATTGGAGGTGAGGAGGACGATCTCCCCCTTTGACTTGATGGCAGGAGACAATCCTGGAGCAATAATTTCCAGACCTTTTCTCAAGGGACAAAATTATGATGAATGGGCTTGTGCTTTCAAGACAGCACTTTGCTTGCAGAAAAAGTTTGGATTCTTAGATGAATCTATCTCAAAACCAGCTGCAGGTTCTGCAGATTACGAAGATTGGGAGCCTATCAACGCTCTTTTTGTGTCATGGATTAAAATGACGATTGAACCACAATTGCTCTCAAATATATCACACAAAGAAAATGCTTGAGATTTGTGGGAACACATCAAGAAGCGATTTGCTGCGACTAGTAGTCCGAAGAATCAGTAAATTAAGGCAGATCTCGCTAATGTAAACAGTTGGGGACGACAGTGGAAAAATATTTTGGAAATTTGACCAAAATAAGGGACAGTATGGCAAGCTATCATCCTCTCTGTGTGTGGACTTGTGGACAGTGTACATGTGACTTGATCACACAGGTGGAAAAGGATAGGGAAGAGGATCAAGTCCATCAGTTTCTGTTTGGTTTGGATGATAGGATGTTTGGTTCAATAAGATCAAGTCATTAAAGATTTATTTAAAATACTTTAGTCTTGAAAATTTTGGAAAGGTTAGTGAAGTAATTACTTTAATTATAATCCTATACATTACACATTATTTTATTAGTGTAGAGCTACATTAAATATTTTCTATATTTGATACATAATTCATCCAAAAATCTTATTATTTAATTTATAATGATTTGAAAATCTTTAACAAATTCATATTTTTATGACCAATTATATTCGTTTTTTCCTTAAACAACCATAGAATATCCTAATTCTCCTTAAAATCTACATATAATAATTCTTTGTTTCTAATATCCAATAAAAAATTGATGGCAGAATTTATTATTTAATATATGATTCAAAATATTTGATAAAATTTCTCCTTTTTAACCAATTATAATGTTTATTCCTAAAACAACCATATAATATTCTAATTTTTGTAATTTGAATTATAAACATTTTATTAAACATCTACTTTTTTTTTGCCGAGGACAGGTGGGCCAGTGATGTTGCCACTTTATAAATCCTCAAGGCACCAGGGATCGAACCCCCTACCTGTAATATAAGGAGGGGAATTAAAAGCCACTAGGCTAATTAGCAAAAAAAAATATCTGCTTTTTTTTTGAAACCAAATTTTCTCTAAAAGCTTTAATATACTATTGCTTAGTGTTTATAATATATGTTTTAGTTTTCATGGAACATAATTCCGAAACATATACAATCTCTATGAATGTATAAGATGAATTTTAATTTCAACGAAACATCATTCCAAAAGTATACAATCCGTATAAATATATGAATGTATTATATGAAATATTTTATATGAATAGACTATTCTTCAATTATTGAATGAATTTAGATTGATTTCGTTCAATCCTACCAATAAACTAACATGTCTTGCAGTGAAATTAAGAAACTTTAAAAATCCATAATATTCGACAGTCATATTTGAACATTTTTAAACTTTTTTTCTAAATGAAATTTAGTTACCTTAAAAAAACCAATTACTTATCCCTATTTAAATTTTGAAATATTGCATAATAACCGATACGGAAACAAAGATTTATTCATACAACACATGAATATATCTTGAACTCATGAGAATATGTGAAAGCTATATCTCTCAATCGGTATGTAATTAAAAATATTCCATATTCTTTTCTATCATTTAATAAGATTACAACAAATCCGAGGACATGTGGTCCAGTGGTGTTGTCACTTTACAAATCTTTAAGGCACCAGAGATCGAACCTCTTACCTGCAGTATAAGGAGAAGAATTAAAAAGCTACTAGGCTAGTTGACAAAAATAAAAATAAATAAGATTACAACAAATAAATAAAATTTGTAAATATTCCAATTTTAGCATAATTATAGAGGATTTGTTAACTTGACGTAGAAACCTAATTTGTTTCTTATAAATATACATTATAATAAACATAATGTGTATTGTTCTTATTTAATTACCACAGCTTTTAAGTTGAAAATCATGTTTTTCTATGATGTTTCTGCATTGATCTTTTGTTTATTGTTTGAAATTTGATCGAGTCTTTTTGTATTATTTTCAGGTGTGATAAAATTAAAGTTACAAAGTTTTTGACCAAAAGAAGTGATCACGTGTTTCAAACAACTGCAACACTGTAACATGCATTCACATAAGTGAATTGTAAAAAAATTCTGACATATATGAAGTTGGTTATTGCATCCATCATGTAAGTGAATGTGCAATAAATGAAGTTGGAAAATCGCCAAGTATTTAGGATTACTTCATCCTCACTTTTTCACGTTTCTTTGTGATCTATATATATATATATTTTACCCAATTTTGAAAAGATTTTTTTTTTGCTAATTCTGGTATATTAGTGGTCAGTCGGCTAATATTTTCTTATCGTTGTATAATGAGTATACAATGAGTTATAATATTTTGTTATGCAGACGGAAGCAATATTAAAACGTAGCGATCGATTTTTTAATCGTGATAAAGTACTATAGACTTAGATGTAAAAATTATTATTATATTTTATCTATTTTAAGTTTGAAAAAAAAAATTTTACTTAAATATTTAAATTAAGTATTCAAAATATTAATTGTGGTTTTTTGGAGATTTATATTCTCATATGTAAAATATATCACTAATTTTTATTTAGCACGATTTTGAGAGTATGTAAATTTAATCACTATTTTTTATATTCATATTGTATCATCAATGAAAGTTATTTAATATATCTACTATATAATATAATGATACACTTTTAAGACAGCAACTTTTATTTTTTTACTAAGAATGCAATATTTTTTAATGATTATAACCATTCAATTATTAAGGAAATGCTAAATTATTAAAAAAAATTAATCAAGTTCAATACATTACAGTTTAAAATAATATATGTATATAAATATATATATATATATATATTAAGTAAAATATTACTTATCCTTATTTAAATTTAAAAATATTTTTTCCTAACCGATTTAAAAACAAATTTGAGTATGGTCCAAAAAATGAATATATCTCGAAAATCTAACATATTCACTAAAAATATTTGAATGCTATTATTATCAACTATAATTAAATAGATATTTTCATATTCGAATCAATTTTTTAATTGAAAAAATTAAGGTAAAATATATTAATAAAATGGAATCAATCCCTAATAATCGATGTTTATGTTTTAATTGAGTTCCTTAAATAAATATTGTTAATTTAAAATATTTCAAACTGATTTATGTTACCGAAAAATAGATACTTATTTAATTTAAAATTAGAACATATTAGATTTTGTTATCCCAGGTTTACTAAACATTATAAATTTATGTCAAATAAACAAATTTTAAATTTAAAAGCCTAAATAAACCGGGTCTAAAAAGTTAAATGAATTTGTATCTAAAAATTTAAATGAGTATTAGTGGAGGTAGATCAGAGATCCTACTTCGGTCTACGGAAAACAACGGGTCAAATACTAAAGAACAAACCGATTACAAGCATCAATGCTTTAACTTGGATATCATCATCAACTCGGCAAAGTCTCGTCTCGGAAATTTCTTTGAACTTGAAGAGAAGTCGGATGACACGTCAGCAAAAAAAAGAAATGGAAATTTTTCTATTCTGACATGAAAATTTATGTAAATCGAGCATGAATCTTACTATATTCAATCTTATCAAAAAAATTATAAATCTTCTTTTATTTTCTCGCTTCTAAAACCTATAGAGACACAATCCTTTGAGAAAAGAATCAGATTTTTGACATACTTCAAGCTAATAAGAACACCCTAGTCGGCAATCATCTCTACTCGTTTTAGTTAACTACTCTTGCTCCAATCCAACTCACAAGTGTCCATGTCCATTCTCTCTCACTCTTTTGATCAGGAACCTTGATTCTAAGAACTGTTTGTGGTAGATTCGGTTCCAACAGTTGACGCTGTCTGTGGGGAAGATATCAAAGGACATCTTCACGCAAGCAAGAGAAAGTTCTAAGCAAGAAAGGATGGTTGAAGGCAAAATCACCGTCAATTTACCGGAATAGAGGGAATCTCACCCTCAAGAGCATGTCGAACTAACAAATGGGTCAACCCTAAATTCAACTCAGACTCAGGAGGAGAACCGTCAAGAAACTCGCGAAGATACTAATCTTCTACCACCGCGTCCTTGATCATCGACACTCAGGACCCTAGTGTGCAACCTGGTCAAACAGCACGAGGTTTCTGATCGAAGAAATGTAGAAAGATTCGACATAATTGAGTCTCATTTGAATAAGAGTAGTCTCCCGACTACACAGGTCACTAGGCTGCATGGAGAAGTACTGGCAAGTGTTCAGAGGAACTTATTTGGAGGAATACCGAGTCCACAACCAGTGAACACCTCGGTACAAGAGCACTCTATGATGCAAAACATGCCCGAGCAGCATGCCCCATCAACTCTGGATGATGCAACTGTGTTGAAGATGATGGATGACATGAGGTCGAAATTCCATCAAGCCACCAGCTCGGCACTCGAGATAGGAAGGATCCTAGCTCAAGTACAAAACTTGTCGTTCGCATCGAGATTAAGAAGAGTCTCAGTAAATAGAGGATTATAACTTTGATCCCCTTCTTACGATGGGAACACAGATCTAGTGGAGTTTATGAGCGCCTTCAATGTCATGATGAACAGAACTAACTACACCGTGGACAACAAAGACGCAGCTTACTGTCAGCACTTTACTGAGAATTTGACCGGTGACGGCTTGGTATGGTTCACCAAGTTGCCAGCCGGATCAATCAAAAGCTTCAACCAACTCGCCAAGTTTGTTATGAAGAAATATGCCTTATTCGTCAATCAGGATACCTCAACCGCCGAGTTGAGATCCTTAAGGCAAGGTTTTGACGAGCCCCTAAAGTCATACCTCGGATGCTTCAAGAAGATTTTGACAAAAGCTAAAGTTAGTGACTACATGGCCATCGAAGTTCTCCAAGCTATAATGGTGACTGACAAAGCTCTCAAACGAGACCTTTTAGTAAACATGCCCAATACAATCTCAGACGCTCTTTGTAGAGCAACAAGGCATGCAAACTATATGGAGGAAAAGAAAATCCTCTCACAAAACCAAGACATACAGCGCAACTCGGCAACGAAAGAGCCAAGGGAAGGGAACTATGAGCCAAGGCAGCACATCAAAGGAAAAGAAAACTCGGAAACAACTTTTCAAGTTGGGGATAGTAGCAGCCCCCGTGGTAGGTCATTCAATAATAACTACAACCGAAACAAATACTGCAAGTTTCACAAGAAAGCGGGTCATTCAACCTCAAAACACAAAAAACTGCAAGAATTTCTTGCTGTGAAGTTCAACAAAGGAGAATTTGAGGTCTCCGAAGAAGAAACTGCAAAGTTCAAAGCAGAAAAATGGAAGGAAGCCGAGTTGTGAGAAGCCGCTTTTAAGTCAGCAAACCCGAAGGGCAACACATTAGAAGCAGCTAAGCAACAAAAACCAGTCAGGGAAAAACAATGAATCCATCAATCCACGAGTTGTTGTCAGTGTAATCATGGGTGGATTACAATTCTGTGACGACACCATCTTTTTGATCAAGATATAGGAATGGGGAATAGTGGCTTCAATCAACAAGGAACCTCTAGGGGAAATTATGCGTGTAGTAGACTCGGCAATAATATTCACGGTAGAGGATATTAAAGGAGTTAGTTTTCCACATAATGACCCATAGTCGTCAAATTCCAAGTTGCTGACTGTTATGTTTTGCGAATTCTCATCAACAGTGGGAGTTCGGTAGATCTAATTTTCAAGGAGACTTTGAACAAAATGACACTGCCAGACGTTCAGCTCAAACCTGTGAAAAAACATTGACCGTGTTCGATGGAAGTACAATCAACATAACCAGAACAGTGAAGCTAGCAGTCCGAGTTACCGGAATCACGAGATGGATCAAGCCACTTATAGTAGACAAACCACCGATCTACAATATGATCCTCGGAACATCATGGATACACACGATGAAGGCTGTTTCATCCAGCTATCATCAATGTGTTAAAATTTTAATAAATGAAGGAGTTTACACACTTCAAAGAGATCAAAAGATGTCTAGGACTTGCTTCATCGCCGAGTTAAAGTTACGTAACAAGTCATGCATGATCACAGCGTCAGTCGGAAGCAAAGGGTTATCTGAACCACCCGCTCTCGAGAAACCGGATCAATCAACTATTGAACTCGTCAACATTGATTTGATAGACTCATCGAAAGACAAATTGATTCAACTCCTCGAAAAGAATGTGACGACAATCGCATGGAAAGCAAGTGACATGCCAGGAATCAACCCAGGAATTTCAAGCCATAGGCTAAGCGTCGATCCAACTTACAAGCCGATCAAGCAAAAGCAAAGGAAACTCGGACCAGAAAGAAAAAATGCCATAATCGACAAGTTCAAAAAGCTAATTGAAATTGGGTCCATCGCCGTAGTTTAATACCCTGAGTGGCTAGCCAACCCGGTAGTCATTCGGAAGAAGAATGATAAGTGGTGAGTATTTGTCGATTTTACCGACCTGAACAAGGCATGCCCTAAAGATAGTTTCCAATTGCCAAACATCAACCAAATTATCGAGACAACTGCGGGAATGAACATATTTCATTTGTGGATGCTTTCTCGGGATACAATCAGATTCGGATGTATCTTGACGACATGGAGAAAACCTCGTTCATCACAGAGCGAGGAATTTATTGTTACAAAATCATGCTATTCAGATTAAAGAACGCGAGAGCAACCTATCAGTGGTTAGTGAAAAAGATGTTTGCCGACCAACTCGGACAAACAATGGAAGTACACATAAACGACATGCTGCTCAAGTCGTTAAAGGAAGAAGATCATGTCAATCACTTAACCCGTTGCTTCCAAACACTGAACAAGTTTCAGATAAAGCTTAACCCAGCGAAATTCAATTTCAAGGTTACCTCAGGAAAACACCTTGGATATATAGTCACTCAAAGAGGAATCGAAGCTGACCCAAAGAAAGTAATGGTAATCCAAGAGTTTCTTTCTCCAAAGAATATACGAGAAGTGCAAAGGCTGACAGGTTGTATAACAGCCTTAAACCGCTTCATATCACGCTCAACCGATAAATGTCTCCCTTTCTACAATTGGCTGCATGGAAACAAGGAATTTAGTTGGGACGAGACTTGGGAAAAAGCTTTTTCTGAGTTGAAAGAGTACCTCTCAAGGCCAGATGAAGAAGACTGGCGCCTACTAAAATAAAGGGAAGTAAATGATGAAGATCCTCGTAAAACCAGAAAAACGGAGAACCATTGTATTTATATGTCATACTTCTTATGTCAGCAGTAACTGGTGTACTAGTTAGAGATGACAGAGGAACTCAGTACCCAATCTTTTACATCAGCAAATCGTTGGATGGAGCCGATTTTAGATACCTGACTACGCAGAAACTCATGTTAGCGGTAGTCACTTTAGCAAGCAAGTTACGATCTTACTTCAAGTCTTACACCGTTATAGTGTTAGTGAATCATCAACTACGAACAATACTGTATAGTCAAAACCAATCAGGGCGATTAACCAAGTGGGCGATTGAGCGAATACAACATCGAGTTCAAAGGACGAACAAGCGTGAAGTCTCAAGTTTTAGCTGACTTCATAATTGAGTTATCCCCTGATCTAGAGCCTTTAGAGTCGGCCAAAGCTCCTCAGACATGGAAGATATATGAAGATGGATCCTCGTTGCAGCATGGCTCAGGAGTCGATATCCGACTAGAAAGTCCAATGGGAAAAATTCTAGAACAGTCATTCCGACTTGCATTCCCAGCGTCCAACAACAAAGCTGACTATGAAGCATCGATCATAGGAATAAGGTTGGCTAAGGAAGTCGCAGCAACCGACATTGATTTCTATTGCGATTCCCAGCTAGTCGTTAACCTGGATAACGGGGTTATGATACAAAGAATGATCGATTAGAAGTTTATATCAAAGTCGTTCAAGATCTGATCAAGGATTTGGGATTCAATATCAATAAAATCTCTAGATACGAGAACACCTTTGTCGACGCTCTAGCAGCTCTCGCGTCCAAAATGGACCCCGTTTAAAGATATAATACTGGTATAGAATATAGATTATTCGAGTATAAGCATACCGAAAGGAGACCTCGAACTCTGATATATCTCATTTTATCAGTTTTGAGCTCATTAATTTGCATGTTTTCAGATTGATTATCTGCATCTTAGAGTCTTTTCAAGTAGAAAACAGATATATTTCGGACTATACATGCAGAGCATAGCGCAGGACAAATCAGAGCAGTTTCTGGAATTTCAGCAGAAGATTAGCGATCGATCGATTAACTATTTGATCGATTGATCACTCTCCTCACGAAGAGTTGTGTGCGATCTGTTGATCGACTTGTATCTGATGATCGATCGATCACTATCTTCACTTCATGATCGATTGATCAGGGTTCCCACTTAGAGCCGCGTGCGATTCGTCGATCGACCAAGAGTTTGAGAGATCGAGCATTCAACACAGATCGATCGATCAGTCCATTGATCGATTGATCCTTGACCATGCAAAAAATAAAACATAATTTTCCCTATTTTGTACCTGCGTTTTAGAGACCTATAAATTGTTATTTTTCACTTTTAGAAAAACAAACACAGAGATTATTTTCGGCAGAGAGTTCTTTTGTAAGCAAGGGAGAAAATTTCCTCTATACTTTTGAGAAGATGTCTTAAACCCTTTATTCAATTGAATTGCAATTTCATGTTCTTTTTCATCATGTCTTCTATTTCTTCCTTAATTATGTCTGAGTAGTTTAATTGTCAGGTTTAAGGTTTCTAGGGATTTAGGAATCGATGATTGGGGATTGAATAGGATTCGATCAATAGAATTCTCCATCTATGCATGTGTGTAATGGTTAGATTAGCTTAATCACCTAATCTATGATATTAGGTTGATTTGTATTCCAAAAGCTTGTTGAACTCCTGAACTAGTATTGATGAGCAATTGAACTTAACCAACGATAGGTGATTGTTAGGATTAATTGTGGATAATAGAACCAATTTGTTAAGGTTTAATTGGAATCTAGAACCAACGATAGTTAGGATCTCTAGGTTGTTAGATAGAGTGATAGATATCACGATAGTGGATTTGTCAAATTTTTCTGTTCAAGTCGGGAAAAGTGCCTAATTGTTCATGAATAATTTCCCTGATTGAATCTTATTTACTGATGAATACCCCATACATGATACTTTTTATCATATTTGCAAGCTGTTTAAGTTGTTAGTTTTCTAATTTGAATTATCTCTTTGGTATAACTTGAATTAGAGTCGATTGATCGAAAGTGCAAACTTGGTTCTTCATGGATTCGATCCCTAAGTACTACTACTATATTGTTATGCACTTGAAGTAGATTCACAGGATTAAAACTTTGTGACATCAAGTTTTTAGCGCCGCTGCCGAGGAACCAATTGGTTGCCTTTTGATTGGGACTCGATTTCTAGTCTATACTTTTTTACTTACGTTTTTCTATTGTGTTTTGTTTTTGTTTTTCTTTCAGGTTTATGGTCAGAAGAAGTCAAGGGTCAGATAATCTACTTGATTTTGATATCGAGGAACTTGCTAGAGTCGAACAAGAAAACCACCGAACAAGAGTAATGAATCGTGAAACCCAGTAGATTCAACATGATCCTGAAATTCATAACACTGTTCAGGGAAACCAGAATGTTTAGCTGATAGTTGAGCAATTGCAGAAGAACTTAGCTATGCTTAAGAGGCAACATGAATAGCCTCAACGACGAGCTATAGATGATATGGATACACCTCACACATATTACCAGAAAAGATCTGCTATTCGACCTCCACCTATCCAGAAGCAAAACTATGAGATCAAGCCTCAGCTGATTGGATTAGTGAAGCAATATGTCTTCAACGGTCTCCTGGGAGAGAATCCGATGGATCACATTGAGAACTAGGATATGTGTAGTACCACGGGTTCGAATGGAGTTCCTGTAGACTATGTGGAGTGTAAGTTATATCACCATTCGCTTTCTGATAAAGTTTTTAGATGGTTGCGATCTTTGCCTCCAGGTTCACTCTCCACATGGGAAGAAGTTAGGGCTGCCTTCTTGGATCAGTTCTATACCAAGTCGAAGACTGCAGCATTGAGAAGTAAGATTTCAAAGTTTCAGCAATGTTCTAGTGAGTCTCTGAATGAAGCATGGGAGCAATTCAAGGAATACCAATGAGACTGTCCACATCATGGGTATTCGGACGAGCAGTTGTTGAACACCTTCTATGGTGGGATCGATTGGGAGTACAAGAACTCCTTGAATGCAGCAAGTAATGGGGATTTCATGATAAACACGAGGGATGAAGCCTTTACCCTCATCGATAACTTAGCTGCGAGTTTAGGGAATCACTATCCACAGTATGACCGAGGAAGAAAGGTCAACAATGTGGAGATTCAGAGGATTGATGAGATCGTTGAGAAGCTTAAGATGCTTATCAAGGTAAATCAAGGAGGTCAGAGAGGTGTGCATCAGCTGGATGACAATATAGAGGTAGCGCAGGTTCAAGATGTTTCAGAGATGTCAAATGAGCAGAGAGAGGTCGATTATGTGAACTGGCAAAAGAGGGGTCAGAATCCGAACTACCTATCTTTCAGGAGCACGAATAAAAAGAACCCTGAGATATAGTATTTCCAACTCCAGTAATGCGTCATGGATCACCTTTCCAAAGGAAGCCATTTGTGCTAAGTTCTGGTTAGAAATGGAACAATGAGAAGCCTTACAACCATAACTCAGGAGAAAACAATTCGCAGAAACCTTTCAAGTCATACCAGCAGCAAGCACCGCCACAACAAGTTCCAGTGAGATTTTCAGGTACTTTGAATGATGAGATCAAGGCTTTTATCCAGCAGCTTGCAACCTAGCAGCAGAAAACTATGCGTGAGCTTGACACCAAGGTAGACAGCATGTACAACGATCTGAACAACAAGTTTGAGTCGGTTTCTATACATCTGAAGAAGTTGGACACTCAAGTAGCTCAAACTGTTGAAGCAATGAGTAAACCTCAGAGAGCTCTACCTAGAAAAGTTGAGAAAAACCCAAAGAAATCATGCAATGTTGTGAAGTCTGACGAGGCTGGTACTGCAAGCAAGGAAGGGAAGTACATGCCTCTAATCCCTTTTCCAAAAGAGCTAACTAAGCTAGAGGACCTAGGACAGTTCACCATACCTTGCATCTTGGGAAAATTAATCTAGTGATGCACTTTGTGATTCTGGAGAAAGTGTGAATGTTATCTCCCTAAAGACGATGAAGATTGAACAATCGACTTCACCAATCGATCAAGTAAGCTGACAACCAAGCGCTCGACTGAACAATCGAATTCACCAAGCCTGATTGATCGATCAACAAAAACAAGGGTTTTTGAAGAAGTCGTCGATCGATCGATTGCTACCCAGATCGATTGATTGTCAAACCAGGTAAGAGTTTTTAACTCAGAAACACGGGTTGACCAGAATATAAACCTCTCTTCTTCTTTTGTGATTTTTCGCTAAAAATCTTCAAAAGGGCATAAGTTCTTCGATTTAACCTATTTTCTTTGATTGAAAACCATATATTACTTGGATTTTTCCCCTCTATCTGATTATCTCATTCCATTTCTCGATTGGAAAATGTATGGCTTACAAATTGATAATTTTCAGTCCGAAAAACTTGAGGTTTTTGGAAGTTTTTGGGTTTTGATTTCATAATGCTTTAATGTGTAAACTCAATGTCAATTCATTGTTCTATGGTGATTTCAAACCCTAGTAGCCCAGAATTAGATTGATTGGTGCTTAGAAATCGATGTGCTAGGTTGAAGGAGAACTTTAGAAATTTGGGAATTTAGGTTTGGAATTGAATAATGTGTGATTAATAGATGCGTTGCTGGATGGTTGTTTCAGCTATTGATTGGTTTCGGCATTGATTCATAATACCCTCTTCTAAATTTCCGTAATTTTGACATTCTCAAACCCTTGAAATAAAAACTGAACTTTCAATTTTTCTTTGTTGTGGTTGTTTGCAAATAATGGCTAAAACAAACCAGCTTAAGGTACCATCGAAGAAAGTCAGGATGTCATCAAACCTCGAAGCAGGGCAGGGTTCTGGACAAGGTTCTCGTATGTCTGCTTCAGATATGAGAGCACTTCCACCATGGCCAACACCTAATGGTGAGCCATTTGAGAGGAATTTGGCTAACAAGTCCAGCCTAGTACTGCTTAAGCAAGACAACACTTACAAGAGGCGTAAGCTAGATGATGGATGGAAGCCATTCCATGGGGTTTTCTATGAACAACTGCTTAGGGACGATATGCTGCCTACCAAGTTCCTTTGTCCGACTATGATGGCCAGGTTAGGTAATTTGGATGATGTTGTTCGGGTGATAGAGAGACTAGTTTTAGGTACTTTTGGCTGCACTTCTTACCTGCTATACCCCGAGCCAGTGCGACAATTCCTTGCTACCTGCAATCTACACATGGCTGCAGACCCTCATGCTCAAGTATAGGCTGCATATCTCACATACCTGTTCAAGAGAGCGTTGTACGAGATTCCGGTTAGAGATTTGTGCAGGATTTATAGGTTTAGAGAGGACATAGACGATCGGTTATCCTCCAGTGATGATGCACCTAATGATTCCCTGTGGCATATTTTAGCAGAGGGAGGCTTTCAGGGTAGAGGGTCGAAGCTTACGCACATCTCACACCCTGCAGTTCAGATTGTAGCCAAGCTATTGGGCTCCATGATTCTATGTAACAAGATCAACCCGGCTATGATGAAGCCCGAGCTTGAGCTCCTACACCATGCCATTGCCCCAGTCGTACCTGATCTCTATGGTGATAGTCCAGCTCCTCAGTACCAGCCTCTCAATGTCAACTAGGGATTTTTCTTCGCCAAGTTACTTTTAGAGAGCCATTTCAGAGTTTTTCCAGATAACCCAACATCAGAGACTATTGGTAGTCTTCTTACGCCCATCTTCAGCTACCATCACTTGGATCTCAGTGCCACTCAGAGGATAGACAGGATCAAGTATATGGATGATAGGGTTCTGACCAACTTTTGCTACCTTGCCGAAAAGAACAAGTGGATATACTATGCACGGAATTGGCAATCCTGTTGGTGAAAGCTTCCAGCACCTGAGGTCACTCTTCTCTCTTGTCGAGCAATGTCACATTCTAGCCTCACCTCACTCATCCGGAGATTACTGAGATCGATACTGAGCCACAGCAGGCCAAGCATCAGACTTCTCAGAAATGGCTACAGCTGCTTCTGCGCCTTCACCGCCATAGCCCAACATCGCTCAGACTCACGAGCACATTATCCTTGAGTACAGTGAGGAGTTTCATGTGCTAGCATTTTCTGATGATTTCACTGATAGATAGTACAGATTATGGCACTACGAGAATGAGAAGATGAAGCATTCGATGAGGAGATGTCTTTAGTATGCACTGAGGACGATCCCTACTGCATTTTTTTTGATCACACATACGGCAGACAGACCTGAGAGTAGTAGGAGAACTGAGGCATCGAGACCTGACTTTGCTGGAGGTCAGTTTACTAAAGGATCAGAGGACGAGGATGATCAGCCATTAGACCACCGTCTACCTCACCGCCGACGTGCTCCAGGGGACCGTGAGAGTCTGAGTCCCTAGTTGCTTTTTTGACACCTCTCACCTTTATCTTTTATTTTCCTTATGAACTTCATTTATTTTTATGTTTCTTTTTATGCGTAAGTCGTGCTTTCTCTAGGCTTATTTACACATCGGGACAGTGTGAAGTAAGTCTGGGGGAGGACACTTTCTGTGACTAATGCTTTTTCTATTTTGTTTTTGTGTTTAGCTTTAATCTCCCAGACATTTTCTGTTTACATGCTGTCTTTTTGAGTTTAAAAACTGATTATTTCGAACTATAATTTTCAAGGAATATTGCATATCATGAACTAAGTACCATCAATGTGTATTTGTCACAAATCGATTGACTATTGGAAAAAACAGAGGCTTGACAATATCTCAGTACCAACCATATCCATCTTAGTATCCAAAGAATCTCATGCGAGCTTCACCTTTAACCTTATTAATCTTCTTGTCAATGGAGCTGGTATACTTATGATCCTCTTCTCAGTGCAATGACAGATTTTCATGTGTGAGTATGGTTTCTCCTCTTTGAATCATTTCGTGGTGTTTTGTGCTTAACCTGAAGTAACTAGTTGAAAAGGTTGTACATTATGGTAAGCTAAGGGTAAAAGTTCTCTAATGATGCTGCTTGTGTTTACATAATGATGGTAGCCTGAGATTTACTTCAATGATGATGCCGATTTCTTGAACACTAATAGCTTACCGAGAAGAACTCCGATGAAGCTACTCTTGTTTACATTCTTTGAGTTACCAAAGAAAGCAGCCGATTAAAAAATTAATAAAATGATACCCTGCAAAGTGCTGAAATGAAAGGAAGAGAATCATATCAAAGGTAGTCTTGAGATTGAAAGAGAAACTCATGTGTCCTCTGATCAATGTTCCATTGGTGAGACGACACTTAGATGCTATAGGAAGTTGGTATGGTGAATTCGGATCACTTACTTGGATTGTTGAGTTTAGTTTGGGTAGTTTTCAAAGTCTGGGGGAAGTACAAGGTGGTCTCTATTCTGACAGGTAAGTATTGTGTGGTTTACTATAGAATTGATATGCAATGTTCTGATGACAAAGGAGTTCTTTTGAGTGGAATCATTTTGTCAGGCTTTTCTTTCTTTGCTTGAGGACAATCAAGAAGCTAAGTCTAAGGGAATTGATATACCTTATTTTTATCGTTTTTGAGCACATTAATTCGAATGTTTTCAAAATGATTATCTGCATTTTAGAGTCATTTCAGGTAGAAAACAGGTTTATTTCGGATTATACACGCAAAGCATGGCTCAGGACAAATCGGAGCAGTTTTTGAAATTTTAGTTCATCGATCGATCACTCTCCTCACTAAGAGTTGTGCGCAACCTATTGATCGACTTGTATCTAATGACCGATCAATCCCTATCCTCACTCTGAGATGTGCTCGACTCGACGATCGACCTACACTTCATGATCAATCGATCATGCTTCCAACTGAGAGCCACACACGATTCACCTATCGACCAAGACTTTGAGAGATCAAGCATTCAAAACAGATTGATTGATCAGTCCCATGATCAATTGATCCTTGACTCAGCGAAAAATAAAACATAATTTTTCCTGTTTTATACCTGCGTTTTGAGAGACCAATAAATTGTTATTTTCACTTTTAGAAAAACACACATAGATTATTTTTGGCAGATAATTCTTTTGTAAGCAAGGGAGAAAATTTTCTCCATACTTTTGAGAAGATTTCTTAAACCCTTTATTCAATTGAATTGCAATTTCATGTTCTTTATCATCATGTCTTCTATTTCTTCCTTAATCATGTCTTAGTAGTTTAATTGTCACGTTTAGGGCTTCTAGGGATTTAGGAATCGATGATTGGGGACTGAATAGGATTCGATGAATAGAATTCTCCATCTATGCTTGTGTGTAATGCTTAGATTAGCTTGATCATCTAATTTATGATCTTAGGTTGATTTGCGTTCCAAAAGCTTGTTGAACTCCTAAACTAGTATAGATGAGCAATTGAACTTAACCAACGATAGTTGATTGTTAAGATTAATTATGGATAATTGAACCAATTCGTTAAGGCCTATCTGGAATCTGGAACCAACAATAGTTAGGATCTCTAGGTTGTTAGATAGAGTGATAGATATCACGATAGTAGATTTATCAAATTTTTATGTTCAAGTCGAGAATGGTGCATAATTATTCTTGAGTAATTTCCCTGATTGATTCTTAGTTCCTGATGAATACCCGATTCATTTAGTTTTCTATTTGAATTATCTCTTTGGTATAGCTTGAATTAGAGTTGATTGATCGAAAGTGTAAACTTGGTTCTTCGTGGATTCGATCCCTAAGTACTACTACTACATTGTTGTGCACTTGCAGTAGATTCATAGGGTTAAAACTTTGTGACATCAAACTCATCTTGGCTATAGATGACATTCAAGACGAGTCAGATATCGAGATAACAGAAGCCAAACATATCAACAAACCTAAGATAGATTGGTGAGACAAAATCCTCGCATACATCCTAGACGGCAAAACACCAGAGGGTAGATGGGCAGCTCACCGTCTAAAAGCCAAATGTGCTTTTTATGCCCAAGTCGACGAGAAACTTTATCGAAGAATTATGAATAGAGTATAACTTACTTGGATTCACGGCAATGAGATTGACGAGATCATCAAAAAGATGCATGACAGAGCTAGAGGAAACCACAATAGTGGAGAAACAATCGTTCATAAAATCAGAACACTCAGTTACAATTGGCCGACTATGGCAAATGATTGCGCTTAATACACCGCTAAATTTGACAAATGTTAGCGAAACACACACATCATCCACGCTCCAACCGAGGAGCTTACCTCAGTAGTCATGCCTTATCCGTTCATGCGATGGGCAATTGATATAATCGAACCATTACTGTAAAAGCGATTTATGCTTGTCATGATGGATTACTTCTCAAAGTGCATCGAGGCAGAGGCTTATTCTCAGATAAAGGATAAGGACGTTATCAAGTTCGTGTTGAAGAACATCATTTGTCGACATTGTTTACCTTACAAGATTGTAACAGACGACAGATCACAATTCATCTCGGCAAAATTCACCAACTTTTGCGCTATATGAAATATTCGAGTAAACAAGTCAACTCCTCAGAACCCATAAAGAAATGGTCAAGCAGAGGCCACGAACAAACAGATTCTTGACAGACTAAAGAAACAACTTTCCAAAAATAAAGGAAGTTGGGCATCCGAGTTAAATGGCGTATTATGGTCACATTGAACTACACCCAGACGCTCGACTGGACGGACTCCATTTCCCCTTTCTCATGGAATGGAAGCAATGGCTCTAGCCGAGATAATTGTACCAACTTTACACCAAGAATGTCTCTCCAAGAATAAGGACTCTAACAACAATGCTATGGAAAGCATCATTGACGACTTCGAAGAACAACGTGACGAGGCACTTCTTTGAGTACAAAACTATCAACAGCAAGCCACAAAGTACTACAATAATAAAGTACATAAAAAACACTTCATGGTAGGAGATCTCATACTTTAAAAGGTGTTTGAAAACACGGCTAAACTTAATGCTGGCAAACTCAGTGCAAATTAGGAAGGACCATGTATCATCTACGAAGTCGTGAAACTAGGATTTAACAAAGTCGCTACTATGGATAGAGCAACTATTCCTCGAAGTTGGAACTCCAAAAACTTGAAACAATACTACTACTAAAAGTTTGCCAACTCGGAGAATTAGATGTGTTACTTGACGCATATCTATTTACTTAATTATGTACTGACAACTACATCCTAGCTTGATCCCTTCGGGATAAATAGGTAACTTTCGGGTCCAGCTAGAACTATATAAAAAATTTATAAGCCCCTGGTTGGGCTCAAAAAAAAAAGGGTTACACCCTATAGTCCTTGAAATTACGAGACGAGATAAACTCTCGCAAAATCATATGGATTTCATCCCAAGAAACCACCTATAAGAACCTAGTTCTTATCTTTAAGCCGAGTCTTAAAATCTCGCCAAGCTCAACCTCAAAAAACTTTTCCGAGTCTCAAAACTTCACTGAGTCTAATCTCGGGAGTTGCTTATAAAGGATTAGTCCTTATCTTCAAGCCGAGTTTTAAACTCTCCGAGTACAACCTTGAAAACTTTAACAAGACTTTAATTCTTACTCCTAATTCAAATCTAAAAGCAGTTCTTAACCGTTACCGGACAAAGCTCTCTTAACGGTGAAACAAGTTCTTACAATTATCATGTTGTCTTTGGCAAAGACAAAATATATCCATATTTAAAGCTGAGTCTAAATCTCGCTGAGTCCCTAAAGTCTCGCTCTTATCTAAGCTGAGTCAAAATCTCGCCGAGTCCCTAAAGCCTTGCTCTTATCTAAGCCGAGTCAAAACCTCGTCGAGTCCCTAAAGTCTCGTTTTGATCTAAACAGAGTCAAAATCTTGCTGATTCCATAAAGTGTCGCCTTAAGTTAAGCAGGGTCTAAATCCTGCCGAGTCTTAAAATCTTGCACAGAACCTTAAACCTCGCATGACTATAAGTCGAGTTAACTAAATTCAGTCAAAGCCAAAGACCCCAAATCGTAATCAGCTAAAGTTTGAAATTTTAAGCAAAATAAGAAATAAGTGAAAAGCAACAAAAAATATATACTCCAAAAAAAAGAAAGGGGGTAACGCAATGTTTTACAAACTCCTCCCATGAGAGGGAAAATTACATCATTAAAAATAAGGAAGGAGAATAAAGCTAAGATGCTAGTGTGGGCCTGCTCAACATCGGCTTTGTCTTTTTCAATCGAGTCGTCCTTTTCAACAATCTTTATAAAGAATATCTTTGTTTGAGCCACACTAGTCGATACTCCAAATTGAAACATGGAAAATTTCAAATTCTCTTATACTAACATGTGGGCGATCCCCAGTCACAGGATTAGCCACTTCATTTGGATCCGTCCTAAATGCCAACACCTTATTCCAGGCCAAAGCCGCCTCCTCCAAGAGAGAGGACTCGCAAAACTCAAGAGACGGAGAAATCAAGTCGTCAGGATTCAAGTTCACAACTACCTCTTTGTCGACATCCGCCTTGGTCTTCGCAAGACCTGAAGCCCTCAACATAATAATCTCAGGATTAATCGGGACTTTCTCCTTCAACAGACGTTGTAGGAGGTTCTCATTGCCAGAAATTAGAGCATATGACAGGTGATTGTCCAGGCTGGAACCCAGGAAGTCGAAACGGTCTGAGATCCTCTTGAAATGTTTGTCTAGGGATGCTAAAATAAAACTTGTTAATACTGTGAATTACAAAAGAACAAAGGCATACAAACTTACCTTTGAAAGCACTAGCATCAGTTTAGAGAGAGGCAATCACGGCGTATTGCTTCTTGGCCACTCGAAAAGCCACATCTCGGAGGTCGGTTGCAGATTTCGAGACATCCTTAAGAGCAGAGATCTCCTTACTAGATCTCGAGTGCTCCATCTCGAATTCAGACGAGACTCGCGATAAATCAGCTTGGACCACCACCACAGATGCTTTTGCCTCCGTCGCTTCTCGTCGAGATTCCTATAACTGCTTGAGCACTTCATCAAGCTGACGAGAACTCTCAGCACTAGCAGCCATAGTTTTCTTTTTCCCGAGAAGAACCGAGTTCATCTGAACAATGAACTGAAAAAAGGGGGAAGCAGGTCAACATGAGAGTTCTGGAAGGAAACCAAAACGAATAAAAATCAAATCATAGATTTACCAAGAACGCCAACTTTGCTGTCTAAACGTACTCCTTCTTGTTGAGCATTTCGAGAATAGGAGGAAAGTCCTCAATAGTATTATTGATAAAACGCATCAGGTCGGACCCTCCCATCTTGGAATCCTTAAGAGGAGCCGATTCCTCCAGAGCATACGAGAAACTGAAATCCCCAGAATATTTGCTCACTTTACTTAAGGAGACTTGAGGAGAAGGATAAGGCTCCTTGCGTTTAGCCGCCTTCTTCTAAGCAGCCTCAGTAGCAACATCCCTACCTGATATTACCAAGCAGCGTCTAATCACCTTGTGCGTAAATGCCTTTCAAGAAGAGACTTTAAAAAAAAAAAGTTACCTTTAACGGTAGACTCGGATATAGACTTCTTCTTCTTGGTCTTTTTCAGCACCGAGGAACTAGAGGGGATTTGAAAGACTCCAAATCCCTAACCTTGACCAAAAATTTTTGACTTCCGCTTACTGGAAGTCAGTGAACTTATGGAACTATTGCTAACCTTCTTAAGGAAGATTCGCCACAGCCTCAACAGACGGTATAGTCTCAGTAGCCGACGCAACCTCAGGAGCTGGTGTATCAACGTTGTGAGACTCTGAGTTGATAGTCGGAGCCTCAGGAGTTACAACTGGCAACACCACGGTTGTTGAATCCCCTTTCGGGACAGAGTCAAAAGGGTGAAGGGTGCTGACCCCACCAGAGGAAGCCAGAGCACCTCCCAATATGGCGTCAATACTATCCATGATGCTGGGCATAGAAAAATCATGAACCTCCATATTGACGTCAAGAATCCCTAAAAGAAAAAGAGAAAATATCAGCCAGATTTGAAACCTTAAAGGCGAGACTCATAGAAAGAGGATAATAGATTACCCTTGTGGTAACGAGAAGCTGTCTTCTGAAAGAGACCTTTTGGCAAAAAATTTCAGTCAAGACAAGGAGTATTGAAGAGACGATCTTGAAGTGCCTGATAATTGGACGGGTGAGAGCGAGCGAAAGGCAGCGGATGTTTTACTGCAAAAGAGAAAACAAACATAAGGACCCGAGAGATAAAAAGTAACAATTTTTCAAACCCCTAACTTTGGAAGTCGGATTATTCAAAAACTGATTACCAGGTTTTGACCTAGCAAAAAAGGTCCCTTCCGAAGCCTAAATCTCACAGAAGTTAGTCAACTATTCAAAAAGTTGAGTTGATACATTGACTCCAGCTTCTCTTCCCTAAATTAGTGCTCAGACAATGTTCGCAACCCCAACAGCTCCAAGTTGAGTCAACGCGATCCTCCGAGCAAAGCAGTACCGAGGAAGCAGATCTGGAATCGGAAAACATGTTTTGGTTTCCGTAAACCACCAATCATAAATGGCGACAAAGCCCTCTAGAGGATTCCATGGACAGGAATCAGGATGAGAGAAAATCTCGACTTCCCTCATCTCGAGACATGCGGAGAATAGCTTTTCTAGCCTCCTCGAATTTATAATGGATGGACCGATATCAAGTCCATCATGCCAATCACCTAAGTCACTACCTGGGCTATTCACAAAAAATATTTCTACAACATCCTGGGTTAGGCTGCTACTAGAAGAAGAAGAAAGACTAGAGTCGGCGAACTCAGAGCTAGAACTAGAGCTACAGCTAGAGCTAGAGCTAGGATTACTTCTTTCCATCTTAGAAACACTTTGCTTATAAATAATATAGCAACTCGGCAAAAGTAGAGAGAGAAAGAAGAGAGAGATTTTACCTCGTAAATTTAGGTTGAAAGTAAAATATGAAGGGAACTGAAGCGCTATGTATAGTGAAAAAGAATATACCGAATTTCCGCGCAATGATGATTTGCGTAAAACTGAGGCGACTGCTCGACTAGCCCACTTACAAACTAACATGTGGACTGAAGATTATGGAAGTTGAAAAACCTTCCTATTCAGAAATTCGACACCTTAATTTTCCGAGTCTGGGGAGGGATATTGTTGGAGGTGGATCACAGATCCTACTTCGATCCACAAAAAACAACGGGTCAAATACTAAAGAACAAACCGATTACAAGCATCAGCGCTTTAACTCGAATATCATCATCAACTCGGCAAAGTCTCGTCTCGGAAAGTTCTTCGAACTTGAAGAGAAGTCGGATGACACATCAGCAAAATAAAGAAATGAAAATTTTCCTATTCCGATATGGAAAATTTCTGTAAATCTAACATGAATCTTACCATATTCAATCTTATCAAAATAATTGTAAATCTTCCTTTATTTTCTCCACATGTAACCCCCTATATAACCTATAAACAAAGACACAATCCTTTGAAAAAAGGATCGGCTTTTTGACAAACTTCAATCTAATAAGAACACCCTAGTCGGCAATTATCTCTACTCGTTTTAGTTAACTACTCTTGCTCTAACCCAACTTACAAGTGTCCTTACTCATTCTCTTCCACTCTTTTGATTAGGAACCTTGATTCTAAGTATTGTTTGTGCTACAACCGGTTCTAATAAGTATGAGTCTCGAAACCTAAATGAAAAGAGTCAAAAATATTTATATACAAAAATTATAATACACCAAAACGTAAATAAACAAAAATTGAATAATAAATTTCGTGATAACATTGATAATGATTAATTGATATTAAGTATATTAAATATATAAAATATTAAATTTTTATATAATTATCAAACCATGCATAAACAAAAAGAAAAAGAATATAACATATAAATATTATAAATAAAGAAAAATAAATATAAATGTATATTGATTTTTCAAAAAAAAAATTCCGTGTACATCATATTTGTCACTTAAGTTTTTAGACTAATGATCATCTAGACAATTACTTTATTATCTATAAATATAATATCTAAATAAATTAGCAGCATAATTTACTGAATAAATATATAATATATTTATTATATGTTCATTCTTAGGAATTGATTAACATATTTCTGGTACAATAACTAAAGTTAAAATACGTTAACTTCAAAGATCTAATAATATTCAATAATTTTTAATTTTTTTTAAATATTTCCATAGAAATATAAAATCGACTTTAAAAAGTCAATTACTTATTAATGATTTAAATTCTGAAATATTATAGCGTTAAAAAAATTCTGAAATACTATTTGTTGGCTGATTTCAAAACAAACATTCTAACATTAAATTTTATTTTTTTCTTAAATAAATATTGTTAGCTTAAAATATTTCATATCAACTTTATTTACCTTAAAATCGATATAGTTATTAATATTTTAAATTTTAAAATATAGTTTAAGATATGATATTCAAATTAATAACTATAAATTGTATCAACGAATATTGTTTGAATTCTTGTCATATTCATTTCTAACATTTTATTAATATATCTTTCCATCAATATAAAATAGAAATTATTGAAATAGAAACAATTCTTAATTACCAATATTAATATTTTAATTGCATTACTTACTAAATATTGTCAATCAAAAATATATAAAACTGATTTAAGTTATCTTAAAAATCGATTATTAAAAACACGAATATAAAAAGCTAAAAGAAAACATGTCTAACAATCTAAAAAAAATGTATCTAAAAATTTAAATGAACATGAGTATAAAAACTTAAATGAACATGAATCTAAAAATCTAACTGAACATGGGTTTAAGAATTTAAATAAATACAAATATAAAAACCTAAATAAATACAAATCTAATCCCTAAATGAACACAAATCTGAAAAGCTAATTAAACATATGTCTAAAAACTTAAATGAACAATAATTCAAAAAAAACTAAATAAAATTATTTCTTGAATTCATGTCACATTCATTTCATAATATAACAATATATATTCTTATTTCCTTTTAAACTTTAAACATTTTAGATTTTGTTATTTCATGTTTACTATAATTATAAATTTATGGTAAATGAAAAATCTTAAACTTAAAAGCTAAATGAACGTTGGTCTTACAACCTAAATGAATACGAGTCTAAAAAGTTAAATGAATACGAGCTTAACAATCTAAATGAATACGGGTTGAATAAACTTAAATGAACACGGGTCTAAGAATTTAAATAAATACGGATATAAAAACCTAAATAAACACAAATATAAAAATCTAAATAAACATGTATCTAAGAATCTAAATAAAAATAGTCAAAAATATTATATAAAGCATCAAATCTTTAATAAACGTGTATCCAAAAATGATACATTTTGTACACAATAGATATCATCATTATAATTAAATTTATATAAAAATAATAAATTTTATATGTAAAAATCAAACTATAATATTTAAAATAAATTTTCATATATAAATAAAATCACATATAAAAATTCTAGATTAATAGAAATATTACAAATTTAGTTATGCATTCAAATATATAAATCAACACAGATTATAAATAAACACAACAAATAAAATATATTTAGTTTGAATAAATATAAATAACTATACATATATAAAAAATTTAAGAAAATCTAATCTCGTATAACCGCATCATCTAGTATGTATAAACCAAATTTTTAAAAAGTCAATATAATCTCGGTTGTTAATTAGTTGCTTACGGTACTTAAATTAGTGAGTGGACATTTTATGCATTTATATTTGTTCTCACTAGACTTATAATTGAATTTGGGCTACTAATGAAGGTAGATTGTTATTATTATATATATTAAGAACAGAGTAATCTGTTTATTGTGTATATCTATATAAAATTTCAATAACAACTTGAGATATCCCTATGCATATATGATATTATATATCTACTTGTTGTTCTATTAATTATTCGTAAAAGAGGTTATTGTGGAAGGTAATAAGGTATTAAGCACATGGAGAGGAGCTTTTAACTCAATTTGAGTTTATTTAATTTTTATAAAAATTGTACTCCCTCCGTTTCAATTTAGTTGTCATTCTAGAGTTTGACACACATATTAAGAAAATAGGTAAATGTTATATTATGTCTTTATTTGTCTATTAGAATTTTAAACCATTTAATATTTTATTCATTTAATTAGGGGTAAATGAGATAATATTTATATCAAAAATTACATTGGAAAATGAAAATGACAACTAAAATGAAACAAAAATTTTAGCATTGAATGACAAGTAATATGAAACAGAAGAAGTATTAGTTATAATCTATTAATATATCATATAAGATTCATGTCTACTCTATCATTGAGATGATAAAGGCCTTCTTTGTGTAGTTTGATATTATAGTCGACTGGCTCACCTTCATTTGCGGTTAAATAGAATTACTTTTGAAATAAATTAACTAATATCAAAAGTATCACTTATTATTTAATTTATATAAACTCATATAAGATAATGTATTTTTTTACTGGTTAATCGTGTACATCTATAATTTTTCTACCAAAGTTTAATTTTAGATAGTCGCATAATCCTATATAAAACAATTTAGGATTTGAGTTATAAAAACAAAAAGTTACATGTGTACACATAGTTTATATATATATATATATATATATATATATTTGATCCCTAAATCTTTTATTAGTTTAAGAATTACAAAATACGAGTAGAAACTGTTTTATCAAAACAGAGAATGTATTATTGTATATGCTTTACAACTTTGTTTCTCTCTTTTTATATACATTCCCATTAATTTTGCTATGATTGGATCGATATTCATAAATACTAATTGAATCCAGGTTTCGTTTTATTACTCCATTCTCTGTAATTGACTCAGTCTGCTGATTCTGTATTAGTCAGTTCGTCAGTTCCACATTTCGCGTTAATTACCATTAATGTCGTCTAGCCCGTCAAGATTGACTTCGCATTATTGGTTACGAAGTGTCTAATCCTGTTATCTGAGCCGAAATTCTTAATGAGCTTCTTTACTTAGTGGGTTCAATCTTTTTTGGGTATCACTATATATTTGTAACTGGATTTATACATATTATATATGTATATATATTTGGATCGACCTGGTTCTATTGTCATGTAAGTAAAACTACAAATGAAATTTGCTATAGATTATGAGTGCTTAACTGGTATATTCTAAATTTGATTACATTATTAAAAAGTGGGGTTTTTAATTTATTACTGTTGTTTTCTTTTTCAGTTTTGTTGAATGTAAAAAATTACACACCAATCGTGAGTGTTCTAAGTTTTTCTTAACATCACGTAACTAGAAACATCAATTACGAAAACGAACCCATGACAACAAGAGATTTGACATTTTTCCTACGAAACATTGAACCACACCAAAGTGGTTGGACCAAATTATATTGACTGATCGATTGTTATGATCGAGTGGGGACATAGCAAACTATAGATAGAGTCGAAGCCACACAAACGGACCAAAATTGTCTACAATAATGACTTTTTGTAAATTTGCCATAAATTTCGTCGACAAATATGTCAAATTTATATGGAACATCACGTGAAGTCTAAGCTCTTTGACCTTATCATTTGTCGTGCAAACTAAGACGTTTGATTTAAACTTGATTTTGGATAGTCAACTAGTGTTTAATATAAACATATCATGTCTTTTCCAATCTATGTCATTAGTAAATAAGAGTATTTCTGAGACGACCATATATAATATATCAAATTTATACTTAAAAATAACACCATATGTAACTATTTCAGCAGTTCTTTTCATCTAAATTGAATTTAAGTAATTGCATAACACTACGTGATACAATTTGAATTATAGATAAGATTTTATTCCGCTAATATGGTGTAGAGTAAGACTCTGAAGATAAAATAGTTTAGTACTCCCTCCGTTTCATATTAGTTGTTATTCTGGGCTAAATTTTTTGTTTCACTTTAATTGTCATTCTAATTTTCCAATGTAGTTTTTAATATAAAATTATCTCATTTGTCCTTACTTAAATAATTAAAATATTAAATAGTTTAGAATTTTAATAGTCAAATAAATGCATAAGAGAACATTTATATATTTTCTTAATATGTTTGCAAAACTCTAGAATGACAACTAAACTGAAACGGAATAAGTATATATTAGTAAACTACATATTAATCTACATATTAATCTAGAACGACACCGAAATTCGAATAAAATTGAGAATCTTGCACGGTAAAAATATTTACTTCAATCAAATCAATCGAGCACAAAATACAAATTTCTAAATAATAAATGAACTAGTTGGAAATAATGGCACCTTCCAATACATCTTCTACCAAATTCATTACAAGATATCGATTGTGTGGTTGGGACAAAATGGACCCCACAAATGTCACATAATTTCAGCTAACAAATAAACATCTAACTTGTAAATGTTCCAATAGCTTCATACCCAGACAACAAATACTTGTCACCAGCTTCCAAAATATAAAATAAAAACACTGTATCTTATGAAAACGTTTCATTAACTCAAACCCATACCTAAGTCCAACCTTTCACATCGCATATAATACAGAACATGTATCGACGAAATATGGTCAATATTAATTCATAAAATAAGTTGTTTCCTTGTCATCGATGATAATACCAAAATTTCAGATTAATTCTATTATAATCCAGCTTCTTTTCTGCTCCATTTTCTTTCGTTTTTTAATGATCACGAGATATAATGTTGAAACCTGAAACCCATATTTTTCGGATTATAATTTTCTTTTCTTATCTTGATGATCAAAAATATAGATAACCAATATAAGTTGATGGATTCGATCAAAATAAATCAACAGAAAACTGAAATAATGAATTGGTCGACTTAGCAGTAACAATTAATTGCCACTCTGTTTTGAATGTAGTATAATATATAATTGGATCATGTATGTGAATGGTATTACACATCTCATATATAGATAGATGGATAGTTTAAACTTTGGAATGGGTCGGACACACTTATAACTAGACAGAAGCAAGTGGAGTGGTATAGAATTTACTTAGTCAGTTAATTAGCTTGATCAATTGTCATCATTTTTTTCTAATATCAATAAGCATGACAAAAATATTTCATAAGCGGAGTGTAGAATTATAAAATTCCAACTTAAACTAATCGGTAATAAGTAGAGAGACCCTTATCTTATATATAATAGATTAGAATGTTCCTAATTTCCGATGTGTGATAATTACACTCTAACACCAAGCATCTATATATTATATGAAATATCTGAATTTGAAAAATTAGAATATCTGAAACCATACTAATAAAGTCTCTGCATCATCCAAACAAATATATAAGCGACTAATCCAGAAACACTGCTCCAAATTCTAAATAGACTTAGCTTTATACAAATTTACACACTAATACCTAACTGCTCGATTAGAAAAATATATTTTCAGTATATTTCTACTTCTAAGGCTTGAACCCAAATCCACCAACTGTTAGTTATTTATTATAACAGCTGATATTAGTAAAACAAATATAATCATATTAGTATAACCAGCATACACTAACATCATAACTAAACAAATAGGTATGATATGCAATTATCGAATCACAACTATAGCATTAGTGTGGCTGATATTTTATTTGTTCAAATTGAACTGCAAACAAAGAAAATATATAATATTGTCTTTCTTAAAACTGTTGCATTTAGGATTGCATTTAGTGAAATAATCTCCATTGAAACAGAATAAGCTCAGTTCAGGAGCAAAACAGATAATATTTCACTTAACTTGAGAAAATGAGAGTACAAAGGTCTTATATAGAAATGATCATTAAACCGTATTAAACCAATGATTAGATTAACTAACCTAACATAATTAATCAGAGTAATAACTCTAATACACCTCCTCAAGTTTTTAATCCGAAGATTTCAAACGGTAAAAACTTGAAAGTGACATTTTAGACAAGATAGAATGAAACTGTGAAGAAGCCAATGGCTTTATCAAAATAGCATGTTGGTCAAGAGAAACAACGTGGAAGATGTTAAGGAATTCTTTCTTCATCTAATTCCTTACAATGTGGTAATCAACTTCTATGTGTTTCATTCTTTCGTGAAACATGGGATTAGAAGCTATGTGTAATGCAGACTTATTATCACAGAAAAGCTTAGCTGGAACTGTAGGCGACACACCAAAGTTTGTGCGAAGTTGATGAAGCCATAACAATTCTCTAGTTGCATCTGACATAGCTCTATATTCTGCCTCGGTGCTACTTCGAGATGCTTCATCTTGCTTTTTGCATTTCCAAGTAATCAAAAACTCACCCAAGTAAACACAGTATCCAGAGACAGAACATCTATTATCTTGGCAAGCTGCTCAATCAACATCAGGATATCCATGTAAGCGCACTTCAGAGGTTGCTGAGTAGAATAAACCTTGGTCTGGATTCAATTTCAAGTATCTAACAATCTTGTGAGCAGCTGTTAAGTGTATATCTGTACGCTTTTGTAGAAACTGACTCAACTTATGAACAACAAAAGTGCTATCAGGTCTTGTTATTGTTAAATACAATAGTTTGCCAATAAGTTCATGGTAAGGAGTTGGATTAGGAAGAGTGGTACCCGATGTTAGGCTGAGTTGCACTTTAGGATCCATATGAACAATGCTTGGTTTACAGGCAAGAAGACTAGTCTCCTCTAAAAGGTCTAATGTATATTTTCTTTGACAAACAGAATTGTATGCAGAAGATCTTGCTATTAATAAACGAAGGAAGTATCTTAGAGGTCCTAAATCCTTTATCTTGAACTCCTTATGAGGTAAGTCTTTCAGCTCTTCAACCACATTATCATTGTTACTTGCAATGGCTATATCATCAACATATACCAAAAAATAGAAGTATCAACAATTTTGGCAAATAAAGTGTGGTCTGCTTCTGACTGTACAAAAACAGCTCTAAGAAAAACAGAAGATAAACGTTGGTACCATTGTCTTGATGCCTACTTTAATCCATACACAGATTTATAAAGTCTACATACTGGATTTTCAGGTAATACAGTACGTGATGGTGGTGTATATCCTAATGGCAAAGTCATATAAATCTCTTCATCAAGATTGCCATGAAGAAAGGACACATCCATTTGTGTCATGCTTCAACCATATCTAGCAACAAAACCAAGCATCATTTTTATTGAAGTAAGTTTTGCAACAGGGGAAAAGTGTCGATGAAATCCACTCCTTCTTGTTGAGTATAACCTTTAGCTACTAAACAGCTTTATGTCTATCTATTGAACCATTTGGATTGTGTTTGATTTTGTACACCCACTTGCAACCTACTACATGTTTCTTGGGTGGTAATGATTCAATTATAAGAACCTTCTATTCATGAAGAGCATCAGTTCTCATAACTCATAGTGTTTGTCCATATGTCTGACTTACTGGCTTGTGCAAAAGTTTTGTGTATCATATAAGTGGTGATAGAGAGGATAAAGGATTTATAAGAGGGAAAAAGTTTATCAAAGTCGATGTAAGAGGATATAGGATAAATAACAGAGAAGGATGTGAGATTTTGTACCTTTTGAGCTAGGTAGCAATGATACTCAAAAAGATAATTAAGAGCTTTCACTTTTCTTCTCGGTCTTATTCCATTTGAAGTCTCCAAATCAGCTGATTCATTAGCAGATGATGAACTGTTTGTAGTGTTAGAATTTGAAGGGATAGATGGCCCAATGTGATGAATAGTATGCGATGAAGATGTAATATCAGCATGAGATGAAAAGGTATTTTTAGTATGATATGAGGATATAATGTCACTTTGAATAACGGAGTGATGCAAAGACGGTTCAACATTAACAGAATTATCAGGCACAGACAAAGGTAATATAGGAAAAGAAAACAAATCAGTTGCTATCTCATGAAGCATAACATCTTGGAATGGAAAAATGTTCTCATGGAACACAACATTATGAGAAATGGAAATAGTATGATTTTCAACATCTAAAACTTTATAGCCTTTATAACTTGTAGGATAGCCTAAGAAAACTAAAGCTCTAGTTTTAGGAGAAAATTTAGGTCTAGTACTAGGCAAGGTCGAAACATAGCAAAGACAACCAAAAACCTTAAGAGAACTATAATCAGGCATTTTATTCATCAAAACTTCATAAGGAGATCGATTATTAAGCAAAGGAGAAGGATTTCTATTTATCAATAATACAACAAAACACTATAAAAAATTCTTCTGATTACGTTTTTACACAATCACCCCAATAGCTAATAGGCACACTAGATTGGAAAAACAAGGCTCTTGCAACATTGAGAATATGTTGGTGTTTACGCTTAACAACAGAATTCTGTTGATGAGTTTCAACACATGAGAAGTAATGTAACATACCCTTTTTGTTAATAAGATCAGCAAAATGTAATTCAGGAGCATTATCAGACCTAATAGCTTTCACTTTAGAAGAATACTGAGTTTCAACAAGCTGCAGAAAAGAAGGAAATACAGTCTAAACATCACTCTTATTACGCATGAGATAAATGCAAGTTATACGAGTTGAATCATCAAAAATTGTAAGAAAATAACGAAAACTTTATACAGTTTCATAAGCAAAAGGTCCCCAAGCATCAAGATGAACCAAGTCAAAAGGATAATCAGCCAAACTACTATTTGAAACAAAGGATAAATGTTTCAGCTTAACTAAAAGACATATAGAACAAGATAAAGTACTAGACAATTTTTTAGACAAAGAAAGATGAGGAGATAAAGAATGTAATTTTGCTTGAGACAGATGTCCAAGGGCGTTGATGCCAGAGGCCCTCATCTACAGCCACAAAAGCACACAAATCCATTAAACCAGCAAGAGCAGAAAGATTGGTTGCAGTGAAGACACAGAGGTTATGAAAAACCCTACACTTCCCAATCATCAAGCCCCGAGATAGGTCCTGGATTATACAAGAATCAGGGTAAAAATGAGCATAACATAAATTGGTTGCAACAAGACTACTAACACTAATCAAGTTGAACTTTAAAAGAAGGAATATGCAGAACATCATAAAGAATGAGATTCGCTGATAAATGCATTGTGCCAACATGAGTAATGGGAATTCTAACACTAGTAGGTAAGGAAACTGTCAAAGAATCAACTGATTTTTAATCTACAAAAAGATTAAGATCCATGCAAACATGGCTGATCGCTCCACTGTCAACAATCCAAGCATCATGCGGTATATGATCAGTTAGGGAAAATAAGCAATAGTGATCATAGGTTAGTTCATTTTTTTGTAGGCGAAGATTTGTAGATAACATGTTATGATACATGCAGAGGACTTACAAGACATTAAGCTATGAGTAGTGATTGATGGTGCTGGATTTTGAGACCGATTGTTTGTAACTTATACTTGAAAACTGAGCTGAGAAATGAGTTGTTGACTTGTTTTTTTAGAATGAACTAAGATCCAACATGTTATTACCGGAAGAAGCAGCTTGTTTAATAGATGTTATCTCTGTCATCACACTAGCCATTGTATTATCCTTATTATAAGGTTGTTTCCATTGAGATGTGTTGTTGTTTTTCTACACGTTCTGTTTATGATTAACTGATGATGAAACTTGATTCTTTCTCCAGGATGACCAAGTGGATATTTGTGTAATTTGTAGCTCTTAATAACTACATGACCTGTCATTCCACAATGTGTACAAACCGGACGAGACTTAGGCTTATAACCATTTGCATAAGCAGCAATGTGTTCTTCATCTTGAGGAACATACGAAGCTTGAAAAGCAACATTATCAACTAGAATTACAGGTTTGATGATCTTTTGTCTTTCATCTTGACAAACCATGTTAAAGATTTCTTCTATATCCGGTAAAGGTTTCAACAACAACACTTGATGTTTTGTAGCTTCATAAGATTCATTTAAGCCCATCAAAAACTTTATTACTCGACTTCTATCCAACATCTTTTTCCAATTTTCTGCAGCAACACATTCATACTTACCACAAGTCCATATAGGCAATTCCACAAAATTCTTATAAGTTTCCCACAATGTCACAAGCTCAGTATAATAAGAACTGACATCTCTAGCACCTTGAACAAAAGTACACAATCTTTTTTCGATTTCAAAGATTATGGCAAGACCATCTTGTTTAAATCGATTCATAAAACTATTTCAAATTGCTAATGCTATCAACATATATAGAAGACTAGCACTGATATTCTTCAAAACAGAACTGAGCAACCAAGTAGCAACCATATCGTTGCATCGAGATCAAGGTCCAACATTAATATCATCATCAGGAGGTTTAGGAATGGTTCCATTAACGAATTCTAAATTGTTTCTAACGTTCAAAGCAAAACGAATTGACTTTTATCCACGAATAAAAATCAGTTTCATCGGTGAGATGATCAGAAACGAGTATGAGTCCGGCGTGGTCATTACTGTGTAGATAATACGGATTTTCATATAAATCTATTGATTGACGAGATGAATTAGCTCGAGAAATTGCTGAATTTGAATGAAGATTTGATTCAATCGCCATTACCAGAAGAAGAAAGATTCAAAGAATCAAGACCGAATCCTAGAAAAAATCAAAAAGAATCACAAATCGATGATCTCAGAGAGAAGAGACAAAGAAAACGAAGCTTCGAAATCAAAGAGCGGAAGAAATTACTTGCTCTGATACCATATTGCATTTAGTGAAATAATCTCCATTGAAATAGAAAGAGCTCAGCTCAGGAGCAAAACAGAAAGAGAATGAAGTTAATATTTCACTTAATTTCAGAAAATAAGAGTACAAAGGTTTTATATGCAAACGGTCATTAAACCGAAATAAACCAATGATTAGATTAATTAATGTAACAGAATAAATCAGAGTAATAACTATAATAGAAACCGCCTGGAAGTAGCTTAATAATGTCAAATAGGTTTTGTATTATTTGATTTGTGAGTTTAAACATTGAAGATATGTAATTTACAAGTTAAACGCTTAAAATAACAGTATATTCCCTCTGTTTTTAAAAGAGTGTCATTCTAGGTTTAAAAATTTGTTTCTTAAAGAGTGTCATTTTAGAATATCAATGTAACTTTTACAAAAAAAATCATTTTTAACCTCCAATTAAAATAATTCATATAGTATTTAATAAATCATTATACCTAATTATTAGGAGTACAAATAACTTTTTATTCTATTTCTTAATTTTTGTGCAAAATATAAAATGATACTCTTTAAAAAATAGAAATTAGTGAACTTCTTTAGTTCTCCATTAATTACGTCCGAGTCACGCTCGGTATGTACTATGTATGCATACGTGATACGTCTATGCCGTTGACCATTACCATTAACATATTCAATTTGCCAAATGATTCAATAAAATTTAACTATATTTCACATTTATATGTAAAATTGAATATTAAAAAACTAATAAAAGCATCCATAAAGTTGATAATGAAAAACAAAAATGAGACAAAAATAAATCCGGTACCATGTGATTTAAGCTGACTTAATGACCGTTTAGTTTCAAATCAATGATTTTAATAATAGGTACCTTCGAGACATTAGCATATGAATACATCAACTAATATGTTTATTTAAATCGTTTCTACACATTGTAATAGGCCATTGAAAAACGTAAATAGAATCAAATAATAATATAAAAAAAAAAAAGCTTTTTCGATTTAACACTCGAAACATTTTGTTTCTACATATAATATTCATATTCGCATCTGAGATTCCCGATCAATGTGGCCTAGAGTCGCGTGACAGTTTTTATTGCTTACCCCTAAAGATTATGCCTCAACGGTCATAGATTCATTATCGCATTTAATTATATCACAACTATATAGATATATACATAATTATACTAATGAAATTAAATAAAAATTACTCAAAACTAAGCTGTAAGATTTTCAACTTTACAACTACAATTCACGCGTAAGCTGCATGTGTATTCTTTTAATATATTTTATTTCCCTTTGAAAAAGGATTATAAAAAGAAACAAAAATACTTAAATCCATTTTGTAGTAAACGATATTTTGTTAGGATTAATTTGCTAGATTCATACACTAACTTATTAAAGGGTAGAATAAGAAATATACTATATTGTAGTTTTGACCTAATTGGTTTTGTGATTACACATGTATAAATATTGTAATGTCTCGAATGAATAAACCAAGTTGTTCAGTACCTAATTCTATATAATATCGTATCTGACTTAGAATCCTCGGAAAAAAATGGCCAAAATCTCAGCCATGGGAGATGGCGCCGTTGTGCAAGCCGCCGCGACAGTGTCACCTTATTCCTTGTCAAGCTCAGGCAATCCAGGAGCTTTCATCTATCCAATCAAGTTGAGTGGAGACAATTACAATAAATCGTATGTTGAGATATTGAATGCATTGCAGGCAAAAAGAAAATTAGGGTTTATCAATGGTACTCTCACCAAACCAGCGATGGATCACCCTGATTTTGAGAATTGGCAAACTGTCAATTTGATGGTGGTGGGTTTGCTTCGTCCAGCCATATAACCGAAGGTAAGGTCCACTGTGGCCTTTATCTCTAACGCCAGTCAGTTATGGAGTGAGTTGAATGGGAGGTTCTCTGTGAGTAATATCGTGCGTGTTCATTAGATCAAGTTGCAGCTAGCCTCGTGTCGTCAGAATGGTACCCCGGTTTTGGAGTATTACGGGCGTCTGTGTTCATTGTGGGAAGAGTTACAAATGTATCGGTCTCTTCCAAACTGTACTTGTGGTGCATCAAAACAAATATCGAAAGAAAGAGAGGAAGAAAAGCTTCATCAGTTTGTCATGGGGTTAGATGATGCTCGTTTTGGATCTGTGGCTGCTATGATATCGGGTTTGGATCCTTTACCACCGCTTGGTGAAGCATATTTGCTTGTGGTTTGCGAGGAGCAAAGAGTCTTGTCTTCGATTGATCGTGATCAACAAAGTGCTGTGGGGTTCTTCACGAGATCATGAGCTGATTCGAGTGGTACTAGCAGCCACACAGACACATTAATACTCAAAAAATATAATGTGGTGTGTTCTCATTGTCGCAGAAGTGGACATGAAAAAGCTGGTTGTTAGCAAATTGTGGGATTTCCAGAATGGTGGACAGAAAGGATTGCGAGTAATGATCGGGCTAAACGTAATGGATGTGGACATGGGCGTGGTTCAGGACATGACAAAGGACAGCATGTTGCTCATGCTGCTTATGCCACAAGTTCAAACTCCTCTACCTTTCCTGAGTTGACTTCAGACCAATGGAAACAACTGCAGCAACTCCTCGTTGAAAAGTCTAACTCTGGTAATCCAGACAAGTTTTCAGGTAAAAAGGGTCTAGGTGATGTGATTTTTGATACTAGAGCTTCACATCACATGACTGGAAACCTCTTTTTTGCATGATTTGAGATATATTGCTCTGTGCGGTATGGGTTTTGCGGATGGTAGCAAAACGTTTGTTGTCAATACTGGAACCTTTTGATTGTCTAATGTTATTTCATTAGCTAATGTATTATATGTGCCTTATCTCAATTGCACATTGGTTTTGGTTGCTAAATTGTTAAAGCAGACATCGTGTGTGGCTATGTTTACTGATGGCATTTGTGTTTTGCAGGACCGTTTCATGAAGATGCTGATTGAAGCCGGTGAAGAGCGTGACGGAGTATACTACTTTACAAATTCTCCCGCCAAGTTGAATTCAGTGTCTCGTGTCTTTGATCTTGTTGTCTAGCATCAGAGATTTGGTCATGCTTCTTATTCAGCATTGTCTTCTTTGTCGTTGTTTCCTAGTTCTACTTTTGTGCATTCTAAGTCTTGTGATATTTGTTTACGTGCCAAATAAACAAGAGGTATATTTCCTGAAACTTTTAATAAAGCAAGTGAACCTTTTTCTTTGATACATTGTGATGTATGGGGTCAATACCATGTTTCGAGTTCCTATGGAGCAGTGTAGTTTTTTACAATCGTTAATGACCATTCCCTTGCGGTTTGGATGCATTTGTTGTTGTCTAAATCAGAAGTGAAAAAGGTTTTGCAAGAATTTGTTGCGTATGTGGACAAACAGTTTGGAAAGAGTGTGAAAGTTGTTCGTTCTGATAATGGATCGGAGTTCATGTGTCTTGGCTCCTATTTCTGTGACAATGGGATAGTGCATCAGACTTCTTGTGTTTACACTCCTCAACAGAATGGAAGTGTATTGAGAAAACATCGCCACATTTTGAATGTAGCCAGGGTATTGCTGTTCCAAGCGTTGTTGCCTGTTAAGTTTTGGGGAGAAGCAGTCTTGACTGCAGCCTATTTGATTAACAGGACTCCTAGTTCACTACATAAAGGACGATCTCCGTATGAGGTTCTTCATGGAATGGAGTTTGACTATACACGTTTACGTGTTTTTGGGTCTGGATGCTATGTTCATCGTGTATCAAAGGATATAGATAAGTTTGGATAAAGAAGCCGATAATGTATCTTTGTTGGTTATCCTTTTGGTCAAAAGGGTTGGAAAGTCTATGGTATAAAAGCTGATGAGTTCTTAGTGTCTCGAGATTTGGTCTTTTGAGAGGATATGTTTCCATATACACGTGTTCGTAAGAATAGTGAGCTGGTTGACAAAGGGAATGTAGATGTCGATTGGTCAAGTGAAGATTGTGATCTCGTTTATACTGTGGTCGACAGGGGGAGCTCATAGAATAATGCAGATGTTGCAGTTGATGTCACAGATGTGCAGATTGATGCAGATGTTGTTGCTCCTGCAAATGATGTTGTTGGTGACAGCGTGGTAGAACCTTCAACAAGTGGGGATGCTGTCATTGAATCTTTTGAGTGAGCTTGTCGCAACACGACAAACTAAACAGGTTTCTCAACCTTTTGTGAAGCTGAGAGACTATGTGCAGTACAATGCAATGTGTAAAGTAGATACTACTGATTCTCATTTGTCTCCATCAACATCTTCTACGGTCCAAGGCATGTCTCTCTGTCCTCTCACAGACTTTATCTCTAATGAGAAATTTTCAGACACTCATAAGGCTTACTGGCGATGGACACAGATAATGTTGAGCCTGAACACTTTGGTGAAGCGGTTAAGATCAAAGTGTGGGACGAAGCTATGACCAAAGAAGTGATTGCACTTGAGGATCAACACACTTGGGATATTTGTGATCTTCCTAATGGTTGTGTGGCACTTGGCTCTTCATGGGTTTATAAAACAAAGTATAATGCTGATGGAACTATGGAGAGATACAAGGCCTGTTTAGTAGTTCTCGATAATGATCAGATTAAATGAGAAAACTATTTCGAGACATTTGCACCTGATTTCAAAATGACAATTGTTCGATCTTTGCTTAAGCTTGTGACAGCTTGTGGCTGGAAAGTGTACCAAATGGATGTTAACAACGCATTCCTTCACGGTGAGCTAGAAGAAGAAGTTTACATGAAACTACCCCCGTCATTCTCATCCTAATAAGGTGTGTCATCTTTGCATCTTTGTATGGAATTAAGCAAGCACCACGATGTTGGTTCAAGAAGTTGTATGATGCTTTACTTTAGTTTGGTTTCATTCAATCTTGTGATGACTACTCGTTTTTCTCTTACACAAAGCAAGGCATGGAAATTCGAGTTTTGGTGTATGTTGACACTTTGTTGATTTATGGTAATGATGAGTATTTAGTACAATGTTTCAAGGGCTATTTGAGGAATAACAATGAAAGACCTTGGCAAGTTGAAGTATTTTCTAGGTATTGAGGTGAGTAGATGAGTTGATGGAATATATTTGTCACAACAAAAATATGCATTAGATATCAGTGCAGACAGTTGACTGCTGGGTTCCAAGCCAACTGCGACACCCTTAGAACAGAACTATAAGTTAACCTTGAACGGTGGACCTTTTCTAAGTGATCCAACAAAATATCGGAGATTGGTTGGTTGTTTGATATATCTCTAGAGTACTCGACCAGACCTGTGTTACTCGGTGCATGTGTTATCTCAATTTATGCAGACACCATGAGAAGCTCATCGGGAGGCTGCTTTGAGAGTTTCTCAATATTTGAAGAATTCTCCTGGTGCGGGTATCTTGCTAAATGTTGATCCAGACTTGACCCTTACGGTTTACTGTGATTCTGATTGGGTTTCTTGTCCCTTAACAAGACGTTCTTGAGCGCTTATGTTGTCATGCTAGGAGGTTCACCGGTTTCTTAGAAGACTAAAAAACAAGATATAGTATCTCATTCCTCTACTGAAGCTGAGTACATGGCAATGGCAGTTGCATCGCGCGAGATCAAGTGGTTTCAATAGTTGATGAGAGAGTTAGGTATTGGACAAGCTGTGCATGGTCAACTGTTATGTGATAGTAAAGCTGTCATACACATTGCTAGTAATCTGGTGTTTCACGAGAGAACTAAGCATATTGAGTCTGATTGTCATGTCGTCTCGAACGCTGTTCGTGATGGTATCATCTCATTACATCTTGTTTGTACCAATCAACAACTTATAGACATTATGACTAAGACATTGGGTAGAGATCAGTTTTTTTCTTAATGTCCAAGTTCGACATTCAAGATCTTCATGCTCCAACGTGAGGGGAAGTATTGAGGGGTAAAATAGGAAATATACTTGAAGTGATAGTCATGATCATATAAAAGGCATAAGAAAGACTCTGAGTGCACCAGAGGATTTTAAGGATAGTGCAAGGAAGCTGAGGTATTAGTTTCGGATATCCATCAAGTGAAATGGGTTATTTGGGTCGGGTGTTATTGACCCAACCACATCACACGGGTTCAGCTCAAAAACAGATTAGCGAGGATAGTATCTGTGTTGAGCTGGGAAAGGAGTGAGTTTGTTAGATTCATTCGAGAGTGATTTTATTTTTTTAATCTTGTATATAAGCTCTTGTTATGATCAAGTTGTTAGTCGGTTGTAACAGAGAGAGATAAGAGATAGAGAGAGAGAGAGAGAGAAAAAAAAAAGTGAGAGATTTCTTAAGCTTGTAAAGAGATTTCAAAGTTTGATAGTGGATTCCAGAGTTTATCTCCGGCGAAACGTAGGATCCCGGTTTGGAATCCAAACTCGTTAAATCACGTTCTTTCTTTACTTTCTCATTAAGCTTCAACCTCATACAAAGTTCGAATCAAGCCAAACATACAAAAAAAGATCGAACAAACTGGTATTAGAGTCAGGTTCGTAATAAGACTCTTCAATCAAAGCTCACCAGAACTCAAGATTCAGTCACTGGAGGTTGGGGATTTGTAATCGGTGAGAAGCAATGAAAAAATTGGGATCTAAGATAGCGGTGTTTGATGGATCCGGTGATTACAGTCTTTGGAAGAAAAGAATGGTGGTTTATCTCACAATCGAAGGATTGAAAGATGTTCTTAAGGCATACGAACCAAAAGTTCTAACAGAAGAAGAAGAAAAGAAACCGGAGTTGAAAGCGAAGCTGATAGAAGAAGAATTAGATCGAGAGGATAATTGTTAGAATGCTCTGAATCTGTTTTTCTTAGGTGTTGGAGACAAAGTGTTGAGGAAGATAGAGAGTTGTACAACTTCAGCAAGCACAATCAAAACATTAGACAGGTTATTCCTTTTGACGACTCTTCCAGATAGGATTTACTCGCAACTTGAGGTTTATTCATTCACAATGCAAGAGAGTAAGACGATAGACCAGAACGTATATGATTTCTTGAAGTTAGTTGGGGATTTGAAACATTTACAAATAGATGTAGAAGAAGAAACTCAAGCAATCTTGCTTTTGAAATCATTACCTGAAGAGTATGAACACTTAAGGGAAACATTGACGTATAGTAAAGACAAGCTCAGTGTTGAGGATGTTGTAATGGCAGCAAAGTCTAAAGAAGTCAAACTAAGGAGAAAAGGTAAATACAACAAAGACAATGGAGAGGGATTATATTCTAGAGGAAGATCAGAGTTAAAGAAGAGTGGAAACAATTCGAAGGGAATAAGCAAATCAAGATCAAAGTCTAGAGATAAGAAGAAGTGTGAATGCTAGATATACGGAAAGGAAGGACACAACAAGAAGCAATGTTATAAGTGGCTGGAAAGAAACAAGAGAAGAAGTCAGTCACATAAAGAAGGAGAATCATCTTTAGCAAAAGATGATACTACAGATCTTGTAGGATTAATAGATGTTGAGGTAAATTTGTCCTGTGGAGAAGCAGATCAAGAAGAATGGACCTTAGACTCAGGTTGTTCTTTTCACATGACGTCTAGAAGAGAGTTATTCATAAACTTCAGAGAGACATCAACAGGGAAAGTCAAGATGGCTAATAACAGTTCATGTCAAGTCAAAGGTATTGGATCAATAAGATTAAAAAATCCGGATAATACCACTTTTGTGCTTCATAATGTCAGGTACATGCCTGAGATGACAAGGAACCTTAGATCTTTGAGAACTTTGGAAGAGAAGGGATGTTCCTTTAAGGAAGAGAATGGAATCCTCAAGATTTTGAAAGGGAATATGGTGATAATGAAGGGTAAAAGGAAACATACTCTGTACATTCTTCAAGGTGGAGCAATGATAGCGGAAACTAACGCTGTAGTTTCAAAAGAAAAGACAGAAAAGCCAGAGAGTAACACAACTAAATTATGGCACAACCGTATAGATCACATTGGAGTTCAAGCTTTGCAGATACTTCAAAAGAAAGGATGCATCAATGATACAAAGATTACAGATATTAAGTTATATGAAGACTGTGTGTTTGGTAAAACACACAAGGTAAGCTTTGGTACATGTAAAAATGTAACTAAAGAAAAGCTTGACTATGTGCATTCTGATCTCTAGGGTTCTCCTAATGTGCCTTATAGTTTGAGTCAATGTCAATACTATATATTGTTTATTGATGACTATTCTAGAAAGGTTTGGATAAGTTTTCTCAGGTCAAAAGCTTCGTGGAATGGAAGAAAATGGTAGAGACACAAACAGAAAGAAAAGTAAAGAAACTCAAAACTGACAACGGACTTGAATTCTGCAACAGTGAATTTGACAAGTTCTGCAAGGAAGAGGGAGTTGTTAGACACAAGACTTGCACTTATACGCTGCAGCAAAATGGAATAGCAGAAAGACTCAACATGACAATAGTGAATAAAGTACGAAGTATGCTAAGTGAAAGTGGATTGGAGTCAAAATTTTGGGCAGAAGCAGTTTCCATCGCAGTCTATCTGATCAACAGATCACCCTCATCAGCAATAGAGTTCAAAATACCATAAGAAGTGTGGACTTCAACAGCACCAAATCTAGACAATCTAAGGAAATTTGGGTGTCTAGCTTATGTACACTCATCAGAAGGAAAACTAAACCCAAGAGCAAAAAGAGGAATTTTCACAGGATATCCTTCAGGTGGGAAAGGGTACAAGGTCTGAATAATAGATAAGCAAAAGAGCATAATAAGCAAGAGTGTTGTCTTCAGAGAAGATATGGTCTACAAAGACATTAAGAGAGTAAAAGGAACATATGTTGATTCCCTTAATACTAACAAATTTTTGAGCTTAAAATTTACAGAGAACATAGATAAAGGTGGAGCTTATTCAAAGGCAAGTGAGAATCAGACTTCTCAATCAACTCAGAGTGAAGGAAATGTAGAAGTGGAGAACACAAGATCTCTTAGCAATCATCAACTTGCTAGAGACAGGACCAGAAGAGTGATAAATCCACCAACCAGATATGAAGACTATGAATGTGAGAATGAAGCAGAAGATGATGCAATCTCAACATTCATATGTGCTCTCACAGAGGATGCAGGGCAAGAAGAACTAAACTCCTACTATGAAGCCATGAATAATTCAGACAGTGACAAGTGGATGTAAGCATCATTAGAAGAAATGGTTTCACTCCATAAAATAACACATGGACTTTAGTTGACAGACCTGAAGGTAAAAGAGTGATAGGTTGTAAGTGGATATTCAAAAGGTAAGCAGGTATAACAGGAGTAGAAAAGCCCATGTTCAAAGCAAGATTATTGGCAAAGGGATACAATCAGAAAGAAAGAATAGACTTCACAGAGATCTTTGCTCCGGTGGTAAAACACAAAACAATCAGATTTATATTATCAATTGTAGCTAACTTCAATTTAGAGTTGCAACAATTAGATGTGAAGACAACATTTCTTCATGGACATCTAGATGAGTACATACTCATGTAACAACAAGAAGGATTCATGGACAAAGCTAATCCAAGCAAGGTATGTCTCTTAAAGAAATCCTTGTACGGTTAAAACAATCCCCTAGGCAGTGGAACAAACGATTTGATGAATTCATGCATAAGAATAGTTATAGTAGGAGTGAATTTGATAATTGTGTCTATTACAAGAAAGTAAAGTCAAAGCAGTGTATTTATTTGCTTCTCTATGTTGATGATATCTTAATAGCATCAAAGGATAAGTCACAGATAGAGATTTTGAAAGACTCATTAAAGTCTGAATTTGAGATGAAAGATCTCGGGGATGCAAGAAAGATATTGGGAATGGAAATTTGTCGTGATAGAAAGGCAGGTACACTCAAAGTTACTCAGGAGAGTTACCTAAGAAGAATTCTAAGCAATTTCAAGATGGATCAAGCCAAAGAGGTCTCAACACCAATATGCGCTCATCTGAAATTGAGAGCAGCTACAGAACAACAGCTGACAGAACAAGAACAAAGCATGAAGAGTATACCTTATCAGAGTGCAGTAGGAAGTATAATGTATGCAATGATCGGCTCAAGACCAGACTTAGCGTTCGCAGTTGGTTTGATAAGCAGATACATAAGTAAACCTTTCAAAGATCACTAGCAAGCTGTCAAATGGGCTTTAAGATATATCAAAGGATCAGTGACAACAGGACTGAAGTTTAGCAAGGATGAAAAGTTCATAATAAAAGGGTATTGCGATTTTGACTATGCAGAGAATTTAGACAATAGAAAGTCAACATCAGGAATTGTGTTTACAGTTGGAGGAAACACGGTCAACTGGAAATCCAATCTTCAAAGTGTGGTAGCGTTATCAACAACAGAAACAGAATATATAACATTAACTCAAGCAGCAAGAGAAGGAGTATGGCTTAAAGGTTTGGCAAGTGAGCTCGGGTATCAACAAAGCACTATGAAGATATACACATTGATTCTCAGAGTGCAATGCACTATCGAATAATGTTGTATATCACGAAAGATCCAAACACATTGCTGTCAAGTTTAACTACATAAGAAATCAGATAAGCAAAGGGGAGATCGAAGTGTTAAAGATATCAACATCAGATAATCTTGCAGATATGCTTACTAAGTTAATTCCAGTTTATAAGTTGCAAGAAGCATTGAGAATGCTTCGAGTAACAGGGAACTAAGTAAGAAGAAAAAACAGAAGATCCACCAAGACAAGGCTGATCATGACTAAGGTGGTGAACTGAAGTGATAGTCATGATCATATAAAAGGCATAAGAAAGACTCTGATTGCACCAGAGGATTTCAAGGATAATGCAAGGAAGCTGAGGTATTAGTTTTGGGTATCCATCAAGTGAAATGGGTCATTTGGGTCGGGTGTTTTTGACCAACCACATCACATGGGTTTAGCTCAAAAACAGATTAGCGAGGACGGTATTTCTGTTAAGCTGGGAAAGGAGTGAGTTTGTTAGATTTATTCCTGAGTGATTCTATTCTTCTAATCTTGTATATAAGCTCTTGTTATGATCAAGTTGTTAGTCGGTTGTAAAAGAGAGAGATTAGAGAGAGAGAGAGTGAGAGATTTCTTAAGCTTGTAAAGAGATTTCAAAGTTTGCTCGGTTTTAGTGGATTCCAGAGTTTATCTCCGGCGAGACGTAGGATTCCGGTTTGGAATCCGAACTCGTTAAATTGCGTTCTTTCTTTACTTTCTCATTAAGCTTCAACCTCATACAAAGTTCGAATCAAGTCGAACATACAAAGAAAAGAAAGATCGAACAATAATGTATTGTAGTTTTGACCTAATTGGTCTTGTGTTCACACATATATAAATATTGTAATCTCTGGAATGAATAAACCAAGCCGTTCAGTACCGAATTCTATGTAACTTCACAACAAAAATTATGATTAAGTGATCCTTCCAAATCAAAATCAAACAGTGATCAATAAGTATTTATTTTGTCTCTAAACAAATTAGAAGCATGATTTGATGCAGCGTGGCGAAGTGGGTATGATATTGGCTTACGTCTAATCACATCTTGTCCTTTGTTTTGTTGTCTACAATGCTTCAAAGTCAGGAACAAACTCCTAATCCAATTGAGGTCAACTACAAACCAGATTGGTACGTATTCGGTTTTGCACTTTAACCGGATTTAATTTCACGGTCTGCATTTATAATCCTTGCTTGTATCCAGAATTTAAGCATGGGTCCTACGTGTTTCCAGGAAAATCAGAGCCGTGAAAGAGAACTATACAAAAGTGTAAACCGATCAGAAAGGTATCTGATGCTGATATATTTAGATAATTAAGAATATTAATTTAAAGATTATCAATGGAGAAGAAAATATAAATGACTTTAATCATGGAATTAGTCTAGTCGATGAAGTCAGTAGAGATTCTCACAAATTAAACTCCTTTTCTTGTGAACACTATTTCAATATTTCACAAAATAATAAAATAGAATCAAAATAAATAGAAAAGACAACTAGTGGGTCCCACCAATAAGACTTGCTATAAATAAAAGGAACTCTTTACTTTGATCAACAAAGCTTCTCTCTTCTCTCTCTCTGCCTATCATCTTTTCCAGTTCGCTATCAGACATATCTGAAACCCCATAACTCATAAAGCTCTGCTCTTTTCCATATCTCGTAGTCCAAAGTTTCGTTCTTTTCCCAACATGGTCGACGTTGATAGGAGGATGACCGGTCTCAGACCAGCGCACGCGGCAGGTCTTCGTCGTCTCTCAGCTCGTGCTGCTGCACCAACGACTCCAACCGTCAGAAACAGTCTAGTCTCTTTTGCATCTCTAGCCGATCAAGTGATTTCACACTTACACACTTCTAGGATCCAAGTCCAACCGGGTCTATCCGACGCCGAATTCGCTCGAGCTGAGGCTGAGTTTGCATTCGCTTTCCCACCAGACCTTCGCGCCGTTCTTAAAGCTGGTTTACCCGTTGGAGCAGGATTTCCAGATTGGCGTTCTCCTGGAGCTCGTCTTCATCTCCGAGCTATGATCGATCTTCCAATCGCCGCCGTGTCGTTTCAGATCGCGAGAAACACGCTTTGGAGCAAATCTTGGGGTCCGAGACCTTCTAACCCGGAAAAAGCCTTACGGGTTGCCAGAAACGCACTTAAAAGAGCTCCTTTGATGATACCCATTCTCGATCATTGCTATATTCCTTGCAATCCGTCTTTAGCGGGTAACCCGGTTTTTTACATCGACGAGACTCGGATTTTCTGTTGCGGGTCGGATCTATCCGATTTCTTCGAGCGTGAGTCTGTGTTCAGGAGCTCCGATTTATCTCCGGTTATTTTAAACAGACAACGTTCGGCGAGCGAGAAATCCGCAGCGTCTACGTCGTCTTCCTCGTCAAACTTCTCGCGAATGAGCTTAGATTCGGGTCGGGTTCACAGGTCTGGTACACCAAGATGGGTAGAGTTTTGGAGTGACGCGGCATTGGATCGTCGCCGGAGAAACTCAGCTTCTTCGATGTCGTCATCACACTCTTCATCGCCAGAGAGATATCTAGATTTACCAAGATCCGAGACACCTAAATGGGTAGACGATTACGTAAACCGGATCGGGTCAGTTTTAAGAGGAGGCGGGTGGAGCGAATCCGACGTAGATGATATTGTACACGTTTCTGCATCTGGTTTTCTCGAGGGTGAAATGGTAATTATAGATAATCAAGCTGTTCTTGATGCATTGCTTTTGAAAGCGGGTCGCTTCTCGGAGTCGCTCCGAAAAGCTGGATGGAGCTCCGAAGAAGTGTCGGATGCACTTGGTTTTGATTTTCGACCGGAGAAGGAGAAGAAACCGGTGAAGAAGCTATCTCCTGAACTCGTCCAACGAATCGGGAAACTTGCTGAGTCGGTTTCTCGGTCATGAATCATGATATTACCCGATCGAGATTCCTTCCTTTTAATTACCCCTCATGAATACAATTGTTAAAAAAACACAGAATTAGATTTTAACGTTTTCAAAAAGGTCTAAAAATATGTGTAAGCTTACATTTTTCTCCTTGTTTGTTATTAGAAACAAAAAAATACGATTAAAATGTGGAGCGCGTTATACTGTTGAAGAAAAAGTGCACTGAACAGTATTTAATAAATGAAAAATATGTATATAAATATGTAAAATTACAGCTCATTGCGATTAGGGTGGGGGCTAAATTGATTGATTTTCTTTTACGGGGCGTTCTAGAGTATATACTTTTCGAAAAGGTTTGTTTGTGGAATATCTATAAAATCTTGTAAAAGAAGCACCAACGCACGTGTGACGCCTTTTCCCAAACAAAACGCAGAATAACGTTATTGGGTCCCGCGAGCGATGCCAAGCCGACGTCGTTTTCTTAACGCAACGCTGTCTTTTTATTACCCTACCTTTGTAATTTGTACCGAGTTTTGAACGACGTAAAAACAACTATGAAATGATTACTTTTTTGTTTATACTATACTCCTATGAAATGATTGCGAAACCATGATATATTCAAAGCATTTGTAGTATTTTTTGTAACCAATCGATATAAAGAAACTCGCAATTTTTGTTTGTTTAGTTGTTCAAGATGTTTTCAACAGATTTATGTTTAACGAAAAAACAAGTAAACAAAATAATGTTATGGAATTAACTCAAGACAATTATTGGAGAAATCATTGAGAAATTCAGACAAATAAAAAGATTTGCACTAGCTATATACCAAACACTTAATAATCCAGAAAATTATGAGGTTAGATGAGATGTATCAGACAATCTACAGCTAGATATTACACTTCGGAAACAATAAAATGTTTGCTTACGTTGTGATCAGTGATCATATATAACCAACTTTTACCAGTAAAAGGACTGTTTCTGCAATCATTATTTTCTAAATAATTAAATTTTATATTCCTAACATTTCTGGTACTCTTATTGTACACCAAACTTTTTGTACAATTTTAAATATTTCCCCTAAAGAGGAAATATAGAACAATAAGAACATTATTTCATTATAAAAGTTTTGTGATCTGCTAGGATTTGAACTTTATATTTGGTAGAAATAATTTATTTGCCATTTGAGAATTTAAAACTAAATCAAACTAAACCAAAATCAAACTGGATAGAATTAACCAATTGTTATATAACTAAATAGGAATGACATAGTACCAAGTTCGTATTTTTTCGAACTGAAAGGTTAAATGACAGCAGTTCGTAGTTGTAAACATATTAATGTCGGTCCACAATAATATGTTGAGAACGGTCACTAGTAACTAGTCACTACTCACTACCACCAGTGAAAGAAAACGATTAGATCAGACCGTTGTTCTTCAGATCACGTGCAGATCCCACCGCCCATCACGTTCCTTCCCATCCATCACTTAATTCCAGCATGACATGTCATTTATCAAATCTGAACCGTCCATTAAAAAGATGCGTATCGACATCTGGTGGATCGTGGTGGAGACGAGCGCTGAGGATTTGTGACTCAGTCCGTGCATCAAATTAAAGGGTTGGTTGGGTCCGGTTTATATGTTATACTGTACTAGTTGATAACCCGCCTTTCGGGTGGGGTTTGATATTATTGTCACGAAATAACGTATAACAAAAACATTGCAATATTATTAATATGTTAAAAATAAAAACTCATGTTAGGAAAATTTTTGAGT